>NW_020872683.1:520066-522566 GCF_003789085.1 Penaeus vannamei
CACACACAACACACACACACACACAACACACACACAAACCTACTTGCGGAATGTCCTTCGTGTAGACGTTCGTGACCCCGGGGACCCTCGCCCAGTCGTACACCAGGAACACCTCGGCCTTGGGTTTCCCGTACTCTTCGCTGTCCACGAGGACGGTGAGGAACCCGTCGCCCTGGGGAGGTGCGCTCGGTGTCAGGTCAGGCTGGGAAGCCTCTTGGGACGGCGAGACCAATGGTTGAGGGATAGAGGAACTTTGGACAGCGAGACGAATGGTTGAGGGATAGAGGAACTTGGAAACGACGAGACGAATGGTTGAGGGATAGAGGAACTTGGAAAGACGAGACTTAGAGGAACTTGGACGACGAGACAAATGGTTGAGGGATAGAGAAATGGTTGAGTGACAGAGGAACTTGGAACGACGAGACAAATGGTTGAGTGATAGAGGAATGGTTGAGTGATAGAGGAACTTGGAACGACGAGACGAATGGTTGAGGGATGGAGGAACTTGGAACGACGAGAACGAACTTGGAACGACGAGACAAATGGTTGAGGGATAGAGGAATTGATAGAGGAACTTGGAACGACGAGACGAAATGGTTGAGTGACAGAGGAACTTGGAACGACGAGACGAATGGTTGAGGGATAGAGGAACTTGGAACGACGAGACAAAATGGTTGAGTGATAGAGGAACTTGGAACGACGAGACGAATGGTTGAGGGATAGAGGAACTTGGAACGACGAGACAGAGTGATAGAGGAACTTGGAACGACGAGACAAATGGTTGAGGGATAGAGGAATGGTTGAGTGATAGAGGAACGGGTCGACGAGTTCTAGACTGGATTTGGAAACGCGGTCCTCGGGTTTAAAATGCAAGAATAAAGTGTTTATGTTTGTCTAACATCAGGATTGTTACAGAACCCGGAAATATGCATTACTCAACCTGGAAGTACCCACTCTAAAAATGGACCAAGAACACCGTAACACAACCTGGAAACACTCATCACTACCATTATCATCAAATACCCACTCTAGAAATGAACCAAAAACACCGTAACACAACCTAGATACGAACCTGACACCATAACACACCCCACTCTAAAAATGAACCACAAAACACCTAACACAACCTGGAAACATCGCCATACACCAATCCGACCAAAAAGACCGTAACACAACCTGGAAATACCCGTCGCCGTTCTGCGAGGGAGGCCAGCTCTCGGGCCTCGAAGTGCGGTTGGACAGAACCCGCACGCTGGCCATGTACTCCCGCCGCTGGTGCACGGTGAGGTCCGAGCTAAGGGAAGCGGTAGGTAAAAGGGCGGTTAGAACCTTGAAATACCTACATAATGGGTGAAGTTAAACGGGAAATTTGCATAATTGGGAATGTAAAGTATATCCATGTGCGTGTGTGTGTGAATATGTATCCGCATATATCACAACAATCGCTTTCAAAAATAGCAATCAAAATAGCACCCAATCAACCTTCCCTATTTTTCTATGACTCACTTAAAGAAGAACTTGTTCCCGACCAGCGCATGTTCAGCATCCGGAACAACGTTGTCATATCGGTGAAGAACAGATTCCACCTCTTCCACATGTCGACCTAATTTCAGCAGGTTCCTCCCCGCGGCTAGTATGGCTCCTCCTGTCCCGTTCCTGGTGGCGATCTCGCCTGGGAAAGACGGTGACCAGACGGGGGAATGTGTGACTGTTTGGTTGTGTTTGTGAAAGCGGAGAGGCAGACGTGTAAGTAAACGTGTGCATGCGAATGCGCCTGTGTAACCAGGAGTTCGCTCATTTTTGCTTGATTTTTTTTTCTTGGTCACTTTAATCTCATTTCTTGAACTCTCGATCACTTATTCTCATTCGTATTTACTGCTCTCTCTCTCTTTCTCTTTCTCTCTCTCTCTCGCTCACTTTCTCTTCTCCTCCTCTCCCCTTTCCCCTCTCCCACTTCCACTCCAAGCTCCACCCCTTCTCCTTCCCTCCTCCCCCTCCTCTCCCCCCCTCTCGTCCCATACCATCTGTCAAATGCCTCCCGCACGTTGTGGGTTCGGAAGTGTGTCCTCGAAAGAGCCATTGCTGGCACTCCAAATAGGCACCAAACAGCCCCTCGATGGTGGCGTTCTCGAAGTCCATGCTCGTCCCCGTGTACCAGCTGAAGAGGTTCGACGTGTGCTGCAAGGGTTGGGCGTGCAGTCAGTATGCATTTGCAAGAGATCGAGGGGAGTGTGCGTTCGGGAAGCTGAGAACACTGAAGGGGGGGGGGGGGATTTAAAGCGTTGAGGAGCTTCTTGTGTTAACTTGGGTTGATGTTGGCTTGCGTGTTGAGTGGAAGTCGCGTTCTGTGTTGGAATTTAGTGTGTAGGTGTGAGTAATAGTTTTTTTCAGTCGTGGTAAAAAGGTATTTCTAAGAGGTATTGTAAAGTCAGATTCATCCGAGATTTAAACTAAAAAAATATATATTAACAACTGAATTCATTCACGAACATCATATGTC
>NW_020872683.1:527566-530066 GCF_003789085.1 Penaeus vannamei
TGGTGGAAGGCGAGGGAGCTCTGCCTCTTGCCGTGGGTGATGAAGGACGTGGAGTCGTCCTCGCCGTACTGCGGGCGCGGAGACACGTGATACATGGGGGGGACGTAGAAGGATACGTGGTGCAAGGGGGGATACGTAGAAGGATATGCGATAGGGATGCATAGGATAGGTGATACATGGGGGATGCACAGAAGGATGCGTGATACATGTGGGGAATGGATAGAAGGATATGCAAGACAGGGATGCATAGAAGGATAGGTGAGACATGGGTGGATACATAGAAGGATGCGTGATACATGGTGGATACATAGGATACATGATACATGGGTGGATACATAGAAAAGATATGCAAGACAGGGATGCATACAAGGATGCATGAGACATGGGTGGATACATAGAAAGATACGTGGTGCATGGATGGATACATACAAGGATACGTGGGAGAGCGTGGCGGATGGTGGGAGAGAAAAACATCTGGGAAAATTAATGGCAGGTATGACCGTAATGATAACGAAAATAGCGAAGAGGATGATAATGAAAATAATGACAATGATGATAATGATAATAACAGTAGTGCTGGGAGAATGATGATGATAATACCTTTACTAATAATAATGATAATTATTATGAGAATGATAATGGGAAGGACAATTACAATGGTGATCAGAGAATGAATAGTAACAGCAGTAATAACAATTATGAGAAAGATAATGAAGTTGTTGATTACACAAACAGAAAATATAATAATTCAAAACAAATAATAGGCACCTGATTCAAGAAAAAAAAAAACGCTCCTTCCATAAAAAAATAAATTAATAATTATACGTTCGTGCCATCAAAA
The DNA here is from genome assembly GCF_003789085.1 of Penaeus vannamei. Taxonomy (NCBI): domain Eukaryota; kingdom Metazoa; phylum Arthropoda; class Malacostraca; order Decapoda; family Penaeidae; genus Penaeus; species Penaeus vannamei. The sequence continues at coordinate 528,408 of NW_020872683.1, forward strand.
ATACAAATAAAAAAAATTGAAATGAAGTAAAACTACGTTCATACCATTAAATACAAAAAAAAACGCTCGTTTCATAAAAACGTTCCTACCATTAATAATACAAATAAAAATATACAATAAACATCAAACAGAAGTAAAACTACGCTTATACCATAAAAAAAAATTACGCTCGTACTATCAAATACAAGCACAAAAATCGCTCGCAAAATCATATACACAAAGAAATAAACTAAAACAAAAAAAAGAACCTTTCTCACCATAAAACACATATATATATATATATATATATATATATATATATATATATATATATATATATATATATATATATATATATATATATATATATATATATATATATATATATATATATATATATATATATATATATATATATATATATATATATATATATAATATATATATATATATATATATATATATATATATATATATATATATATATATATATAAGCCCGTACCTTCAAATCCGAGAAGGAGCCGTCGGGTTGGAGGAGCGGGAGCAGGACTTCTAAGCTTTCGTCATAAGCGCTTGCATAGGCAGCCTGAGTTAGCCTGTCCAAGACCGTATCCAGCTCCTCATCCCAGCCTGCTAAGACTGCGCTAGCCTGTTGAGAAAGGAGATGAAGAGAAGGAGATGTTTGAGGTTTAGATGTGGCTACCTGTAAAGAGAGAGAGAGAGAGAGAGAGAAGAGAGAGAGAGAGAGAGAGAGAGAGGGAGGGAGGAGGGAGAGAGAAGGGAAGAGAGGAGAGAGTGAGGAGAGAGAATAGAGAGAGAGGAGAGAGAGAGAGATAGACAGAGAGAGAAGAGGAGAGAGAGAGAGAGAGAGAGAAGAGAGAGAGAGAGAGAGAGAGGAGAGAGAGAAGGAGGGAGAGAGGAGAGAGAGAGAGAGAGACAGAGAGAGAGTGAGGGAGAGAGATAGACAGAGAGAGAGAGAGAGAGAGAGAGAGATAGACAGAGAGGGAGCGAGAAGAGGAGAGAGAGAGAGAGAGAGAGAGAGAGAGAGAGAGTGAGGGAGAGAGAGAGGGGATGGAAATGCGTCTAAAGTAAGGGTTCTTCACCTGGGGTCCATGAGCTCCTAGGGGTTCCATGTATAGGTCTCAAGGGGTCCATGAGGATCAGATAGAATTTCACATTTATATCAGTGTTTATCATCATTATTGTTATGTTTTAGAATGTTTGCTTTAAATTTTAAAAATACTTTGTGTAGCTCATACGTGTATGAAACCTTCAAAAACAAGTGAATAAAATGCACAATTATAATGTTCATTAATTGTTTATCATATATGTAAGAGACAATCCATTATCAATTAATAAAATTCCTATTGCCTGTAAATTTGTATTTTTGTGACTGAAAAGGTTATTAAGAACAGCTAAAGCGATCTTGAGTATCTATTTTTTTCTATATTTTGATTGGTTTTAGAATTTGCAGGCGCAAAAAAAGAAGAACAATCTGTAATTATGTAGTCAAACTAAAACTACCTTTTGAAATTACTCTAATAATCCCTCCCTAAAAATCAACAAAAAATGATAGTAACAAAATAATAATTAAAAAAATAGCATCGTATATATAGAAAATGAAATGTTAATCAAGAAAGTTCCAACGTTATTACTGTCGAGGAAAAATAACAGGTAAT
>NW_020872683.1:535066-555066 GCF_003789085.1 Penaeus vannamei
TCTCTCTCTCTCTCTCTCTCTCTCTCTCTCCTCTCTCTCCCTCTTCTCTCTCTCTCTCTCTCTCTCTCTCTTCCCTCCCTCTCCTCTCTCTCTCTCTCTCTCCTCTCTCTCTCTCTCTCTCTCTCTCTCTCTCTCTCTCTCTCTCTCTCTCTCTCTCTCTCTCTCTCTCTCTCTCTCTCTCCTCTCTCTCTCTCTTCCCTCTCTCTCTCCTCTCTCTCTCTGTGTGTCTATCTCTCTCCCTCACTCTCTCTCTCTCTCTCCCTTCCCTCCTTCCCTCCTTCCCTCCCTCTTTTTCTCTCTCTCTTTACAGGTAGCCACATCTAAACCTCAAACTTCTCCTTCTCTTCATCTCCCTTTCTCAACAGGCTAGCGCAGTCTTAGCAGGCTGGGATGAGGAGCTGGATACGGTCTTGGACAGGCTAACTCAGGCTGCCTATGCAAGCGCTTATGACGAAAGCTTAGAAGTCCTGCTCCGCTCCTCCAACCCGACGGCTCCTTCTCGGATTTGAAGGTACGGGCTTGTGTGTATATATATATATTATATATATATATATATATATTATATATATATATATATATATATATATATATATATATATATATATATATACAGTGTTTTATGGTGAGGAAGGTTCTTTTTTTGTTTTAGTTTATTTCTTTGTGTATATGATGGTGCGAGCGTTTTTGTGCTTGCATTGTTGGTACGAGCGTAATTTCTTTTTTTTTTTTTCTTTTTTTTCTTTTTGATGGTATGAGCGTAGTTTTATTTCTGTTTGATGTTTATTGTATATTTTTATTTGTATTCTTAATGGTACGAACGTATTTTTTTTTTTTTTTTTTTTTTGTCTTTAATGAAACGAGCGTAATTGTGTGTCTCTGTGTGTCTGTGTGTGTGTGTGTGTGTGTGTGTGTGTGAGTGTGTATTTAATGGCATGAGCGTAGTTTTACTTCTTTTCAGTCTTTTTTTATTTGTATTTTTGATGGCACGAACGTATAATTGTTAATCCATTTTTTTATGGAAGGAGCGTTTTTTTTTTCTTGAATCAGGTGCCTATTATTTGTTTTGAATTATTATATTTTCTGTTTGTGTAAGCAGTTTCATCACCTTAATTATCTTTCTCATAATTGTTATTGCTGCTGTTACTATTCATTCTCTGATCACCATTGTAATTGTCCTTCCCATTATCATTATCATAATAATTATCGTTATTATTAGTAAAGGTATTATCATCATCATTCTCCCAGCACTGCTGTTATTATCATTATCATCATTGTCATCATTTTCATTATCATCCTCTTCGCTATTTTCATTATCATTACGGACAAACCTGCCATTAATTTTCCCAGATTTTTTTCTCTCCCACCATCCTCCACGCTCTCCCACGTATACAGCCATGAACCACGTATCTTTCTATGTGTCCACCCATGTTTCACGCATCCTTGTATGTATCCCTGTCTTGTATATCCTTCTATGTATCCACCCATGTCTCACCTATCCTTCTATGCATCCCTGCCTTGCATATCCTTCTATGTATCCCCCATGCACCGCGTATCTTTCCTAGTATCCACCATGTATCACGCATCCTTATATGTATCCGCCCATGTCTTGCGCATCCTTCTATGCATCCCTGTCTTTTATATCCTTCTATGTATCCAGTCATATATCACGTATCCTTCTATGTATCCGCCCATGTCTCATGCATCCTTGTATGTATCCCCGTCTTGTATACCCTTCTATGTATCCACCCATGCACCACTTATCCTTCTATGTATCACGTATCCTATATATCCACCCATGTCTCACGTATCCTTGCAGGTATCCCTACCTTGTATATCCTTCTATGTATCCACCATGTATCACGTATCCAATGTATCCACCCATGTCTCACCTATCCCTTCTATCATCCCTATCTTCATATCCTTCTATGCATCCCCCATGTATCACGTATCTTTCTATGTATCCCCCATGTATCACGCATACTTCTATGTATCCACCATGTATCACGCATCCATTCTAGCATTCCCCCCATCCCACGTATCCTCTCCATCCCCCCATGTATCACGTGTCTTCCTCTCCATCCCCCCATGTATCACGTGTCTCCGCGCCCGCAGTACGCGAGGACGACTCACACGTCCTTCATCACCACGGCAAGAGGCCAGAGCTCCCTCGCCTTCCACCACGTCAACGGGGAGAGGACCTGAACGAGGGAGATCGTGTCCTCCTTCGCCTTCGTCACTTACACCCGCGGCCGGATAAACACAGGTGCTGTGGTGGGGTTGGTGGGGTGGGGGGGTGTAGTGGGTTCGCCTCTTTGGTTGGCTGGTGGTGTTGGGCTTTGTGGCTGGGTTGTGTGTGAGGAGTGGTGTGTTCTCATTGTGTGGGTGGGGTGGGGGTGTGTGTAATGTGTGCGGTGGGTGTGTTGTTGATTGTCTGCGCTAGGTTGCTGGGTTGTGTTGTGTGACGTTGTGTTATTGGGTAGGTTGTGTTTTGTGGGTGTGTGGTTGTGTGGGGTGTGGTGAGGTTGTGATGTTTGTGTGGGGGTGAAGGGTGTGGTTGTGGTCTGGTGGGGCTGCGGGTTGTTGTTGGTGCGCGTCTGTGTGGTTGTGGTAAGGGGTTGTTGTTTGGTGGCCAGTTGTGTGGTTGTTGGTGGGTTTGTGTGTTGTTGTGGGAGGTGGGTGCTGTAGTTGTGTCGGTGGAGTCGGTTGTTGTGAGTGGTTGGTGGGGTGATGTGTGTGGGGTGGGGTTGATGCTGTTTTGGTGTTCTGCCCGGTGTCGTCTTGTTGTGGTGGGTGGGGTTGGTCTTCCCGGGTTATGGTCGGGTAGGAATTGTGTGGTTGTGTGTTTGGTGGGGTGTTGGTGTGTGGGGAGGTGTGTTGTGTGGGTCGGTTAGTGTGGTTTGGGGGGTGAGGTTTGTCGTGTTGTGTGGGTTGGTGGTTTCGGTGTGGTTGGGTTGTGTGTTTGGGGGCGTGGAGTCTGGTGTTTTTGGCGGGGGTTGTTGGTGTGTGGCCGTCTTGTGTTGTTGTGGTGTGTCTTATTCGTGGGTGAAGGGTGTGTGTTGTGTGTGGGGCTTGTTCGTGTTGTGTTTGTGGTGGGGTTTGTGTTTGTGGTTGTGTGCGGTTGTTGGCTTGCCCCGGTGGGGTTGAGTGCTTTGGTGGGTGTGGTATTTGGTTGTGGGCTGACGTCGCTTGTTTGGTGGGGGTTGTGGTTGTGTGGCAGGTTGCTGTTGGTTGTGGTGGGGGTTGTGTGGTTGTGGTAGGGTTTGTTTGGTGGGATGGCGTGGGGGTGGTTGAGGCTTGTGTGGTTTGTGGTGGGGTAGTGTTGGTTGATTGTGGGAGGTGGGGTCTGTGTGTGTTGGGTGCGGGTGGGGGTGGGGGTTGTGTGGTGTGGTGGGGTGGGGTTGTGTAGGTTGTTCGGGGTGAGGCAGTGTGTGGTTGTGGTGGGGTTGTGTGGTTGCTGGGGGGTGGGTTGTGTTCTGTGCTGGGGTGGGGTTGTGTGGTGTCGGTGGCGGGTGGGTTGTGTGGTTATGAGTGGGTGGGGCTTGTGTGGTTTATGTTGGGTGGGGGTGTTAGGTGTGTTGTGGTGGGGGGGTGGGTATGTGTGCGTTATCTGTGGGTCGGGGAGTTGCTTGGTTTGGTCGGGGCGTGGGGTTGTTGTTATATGGTGGGGTGGGGGCTGATGGGTTGTGGTTGTGGGTGGGTGATTGCGCGTTGTGGTTGTCGGTGAAGGATTGTGAAGCGGAAGGTGGTTGTGGTGAATGTAATGTGGATGGTTGTGGTTGTGGTGGATGTAAAGGTGATTGATGGTTGTGGTGAAGGTGGTTATGGTGGTTGTGGTTGTGATAGTGGTTGTAGTGGTTGTACTGTTAATGTTAGTATGATAGTACTGATAATGATGATAATGAAGATCATAATATTAATGATAATGATAGCAATACTGACAATTATAAGTATGATAATCATAATAATAATGACAAAAATGGTAATGATAATATTAATGATAATGACAAAAATGGTAATGATAATATTAATGATAATATAATAATGATAACTGAGTAATAATGATAATATAATGATAGACTAGAATGATATGATAATGATAAGACTAATGATAGATGATAATGATAATGATAGATAATGATTGATAATGAATAACGATATGTAATAACAATGTTACTAATGATAATAGTGATGAAAAAAAAACAATAATGATGATAATAATAATAATTGATGATAACTATGATAATAATAAACAATAACAACGGTAGAATATAGTAAGTATAATAATGATAACAATAACAACTTCAATGATAATGATTATAATGGTAATAAAAAATAATCATAATGATAATAACAACATGAATAACCATAATGATAATAACAAAATGAATAATCATAATCATAATAATAACACAAGCAATAACGACAGGACACACAAGCACGACATACCATGGGATCCTCTTAAGCCAACAGACAACCTCTCTCTCGCAGACTCTAACTGGTGGGGTCACGTGATCGGCGTCCCCTACAAGTCGTGGATGGGAGCCACACTCGCCAGGGATCTGCTGAGCCAAGAACTCATGACGGATTACCTGGACAGGTGAGGTCGATATATTGGAAAAGGGGAAAAAGAAAAGAAAAAAAACGTGTTATATTTTTCTTTTGAGATGTATATACCACACACACACGCACGCACCACACACACCACACACACACGACACACACACACACACGCACACATACACACGCACACACACACACACACACACACACACTCAAGCACACGCACATATATATATATAGAGAGAGAGACAGATGGGTAGATGGATAGATGGATAGAAAGAGAGACTGTACTTGGATATGACTTTGGTTGTATGTGTGTATATGAGGGTATACATACATACATTGGTGTCTGTGTACAGAGAGAGAGAGGGGGAGAGAGAGAGAGAGAGAGAGAGAGAAGAGAGAGAGAGAGAGAGAGAGAGAGAGAGAGAGAGAGAGAGAGAGAGAGAGAGAGAGAGAGAGAGACAGACAGACAGACAGACAGAGAGATGCATATAGGTAGGGAGTTGTATATATGATTATTACAAGAAATTCTCACTTTCTTACAGGTACTGGGTTAACACCCCAGCCGGACCTGTCTGGGACACACAAGAACACTCAGAGCAAATGTCTGGTTGGTATGCCAAGTTGGTTGCCTTGGTTCAATAACGTTTTATTGCTATTACTAGTTTAGCGTTTTTATTGATATTACTAGTTTAACGTTTTTATTGGTATTACTAGTTTAACGTGTTTATTGATATTACTAGTTTAACGTTTTTATTGATATTACTAGTATAACGTGTTTATTGATATTACTGGCATAGCTTTTTATTGATATTACTAGTTTAACGTTTTTATTGATATTACTAGTATAACGTTTTTATTAATATTACTAGTTTAACGTGTTTTTTGTGTTGGTATATCGGTATTTAATGTGGTTTCTAGGTGTCAGTGTATATTCTCTCTCTCACTTTCGCCTTCTCTTCCTATCTTCTGTCTTTCTCCTCCATATCTTCATTCTTAGTTTTTCTTTCTAATCTTGCAATCCTTTCCTATTTTCTCCGTTCGGTCTCTCTCTTCCTTTTTTATTATCTCCCCTTGCACTCTCTCTTTCTCTATCTATATATTTATTTGACCCCCCCCCCCCATCTTTCTATTCCTCTCTCTCTCTCTCTTCTCTCTCTCTCTCTCTCTCTCTCTCTCTCTCTCTCTCTCTCTCTCTCTCTCTCTCTCTCTCTCTCTCTCTCTCTCTCTCTCTCTCTCTCTCTGTGTCTCTCTATCTCTTCCTTTTTTCATTCCTTCCCCGCATCCTCTCTCTCCAACCCTTCATTTTTTTCTCTGCTCCTCCTTTCCTTTTCCTTTTTTCTCCTCTCTCCTTCTCTCTCCATCTCTCTCTCTCTCTCTCTCTCTCTCTCTCTCTCTCTCTCTCTCTCTCTCTCTCTCTCTCTCTCTTCTCTCTCTCTCTCTCTCTCCTCTCTCCTCTCTCTCCCTCTCTCCCTCTCTCTCTCTCCTCTCTCCCTCTCTCCCTCTCTCCCTCTCTCCCTCTCTCCCTCTCTCCCTCTCTCCCTCTCTCCCTTCTCCTTCTCCCCTTCTCCCCCTCTCCCCCCCTCCCCCCTTCTCCCCCCTTCTCTCTCTCTCTCTCTCTCCCCCCCTCTCTCTCCTCTCCCCTCCTTCCTCTCCTCTCTAATAAGCTTCCTGTTCTCCAAAGGTGGGAACTTGGCCCCGCGAGCGATGCTAGGCGAGGTCGAAGGTCTGTTGCGAGGAACTTATGCGGAGGTTCACAAGGAGGTCCAAGAGGCGATGTTCATTGACCTGGCTCTGAGACAACCTTACGACGAAAATGGGTTCAGGTAATTTCGCTCAGGTGTTGATTGGTGGGATCTGTTGAAGGCTAGTGTGTGTTTGTACTTTTTTTGTTGTTGTTGTTGTTCTAGTTCTGTTGCATTGTTTCTTGTTTGTCTGACGACCTGTCTCCTTTTTTTCTTTTTCTTTTTTCTTTTTTATATATAGTTGTTTTGGAATATCGTTGTAACTTCTATCCTTTTTTTGTGTGTACGTGGGATTCGGCCATTTTCAAAAAAGGTATGAACTAAAAAAAAAAAATCACAGCTTTGTGTGACATTCTACAAAAACCCACCGACCCAATCTACAAAATATCATCTCCAATATCACTCAGCATTCATGGTATATCCATAGATGAAGACATACCTACTACCACAGTGGACGTACTTACCTCCCTCAGGCCAGACGGTTGTCTACATCAACACAACATACTGGGGGATCGCGCCACCGGTGATGGGTACCTGGAGCACAATCTCGGCAACATCTACAACAGTGCTTATGGGAGAGAACTGTTGGTGGTACGTCTGTCGAGAGAGTTGTTTTAATGTTTTATTATCATTATGTTTTAAGAGGATGAATCTTGGAGTTTTATAAATCAATTGTATCTTCTTTTTCTTTTTTCTTTCTTTTTTTTTTTTTTTTTTTGCATTGGTAACTGATCTATGGTGCTAGTGAATTAATTCTATATTTAGTTGTTAGTATTTCTCCTTTTCTAATCTCGGACGAATCTGATTTTACAATACCTCTTAGAAATACCTTTTACCACGACTGAAAAGCCTCCTATTACTCACACCAACACACTAAATTCCAACACAGAACGCGACTTCCACTCAACACGCAAGCCAACATCAACCCAAGTTAACACAAGAAAGCTCCTCAACGCTTTAAATCCCCCCCCCCCCCCTTCAGTGTTCTCAGCTTCCCGAACGCACACTCCCCTCGATCTCTTGCAAATGCATACTGACTGCACGCCCAACCCTTGCAGCACACGTCGAACCTCTTCAGCTGGTACACGGGGACGAGCATGGACTTCGAGAACGCCACCATCGAGGGGCTGTTTGGTGCCTATTTGGAGTGCCAGCAATGGCTCTTTCGAGGACACACTTCCGAACCCACAACGTGCGGGAGGCATTTGACAGATGGTATGGGACGAGAGGGGGGGAAAGGAGGGAGGAGGGGGAGGAGGGAAGGAGAAGGGGTGGAGCTTGGAGTGGAAGTGGGAGAGGGAGAAGGAGAAGGAGCGAGAGAGAGAGAGAAAGAGTGAAAGATAGAGAGAGAGAAGAAGAAATACGAATGAGAATGAGAATCGAGAGTTCAATAAAATGAGATTAAAGTGACCAAGAAAAAAAAAAAATCAAGCAAAAAATGAACGAACTCCTGGTTACACAGGCGCATTCGCATGCACACGTTTACTTACACGTCTGCCTCTCCGATTTCACAATCACACACAACCTAACAGTCACACACAACCAAACAGTCACACATTCCCGTTGGTCACCGTCTTTCCCAGGCGAGATCGCCACCAGGAACGGGACAGGAGGAGCCATACTAGCCGCGGGGAGGAACCTGCTGAAATTAGGTCGACATGTGGAAGAGGTGGAATCTGTTCTTCACCGATATGACAACGTTGTTCCGGATGCTGAACATGCGCTGGTCGGGAACAAGTTCTTCTTTAAGTGAGTCATAGAAAAATAGGGAAGGTTGATTGGGTGCTATTTTGATTGCTATTTTTGAAAGCGATTGTTGTGATATATGCGGATACATATTCACACACACACGTACATGGATATACGTTACATTCCCAATTATGCAAATTTCCCGTTTAACTTCACCCATTATGTTTATTGTACTATATTCACCGCACTTACTATGTAGGTATTTCAAGGTTCTAACCGTCCCTTTACCTACCGCTTCCCTTAGCTCGGACCTCACCGTGCACCAGCGGCGGGAGTACATGGCCAGCGTGCGGGTTCTGTCCAACCGCACTTCGAGGCCCGAGAGCTGGCCTCCCTCGCAGAACGGCGACGGGTATTTCCAGGTTGTGTTACGGTGTTTTTTTTTCAATTTCTTAGAGTGGGTATTTCCAGTTGTGTTATGTTGTTGTGGTTTATTTTTTTAGAGTGGGTGTTTCCGGGTGTGTTACGGTGTTTGTGGTTCATTTTAGAGTGGGTATTTCCAGGGTTGTGTTACGGTGTTTTTGGTCCATTTTTAGAGTGGATATTTCCAGGTTGTGTTACGCTTTTTGTCGGAATGGTGTATGGCGATGTGTTTTTCCAGGTTGTGTTACGGTGTTTTTTTTTTTTAATTTTAGAGTGGGTATTTTCCAGGTTGTGTTATGGTGTTTGTTTGGTTTTATTTTGTTAGAGTGGGTATTTCCAGGTTGTGTTACGGTGTTTGTGGTTCATTTTTAGAGGGTATTTCCGGTTTGTTACGGTCTCTTTGGTCCATTTTTAGAGTGGATATATTTAAAGAGTTTGTTGTTACGGTCTTTTTGGTCGGATTGTGTATGGCGATGTGTTTTCCAGGTGTGTTACGGTTTGTTGGTTCATTTCTAGAGTGGGTATTTTGATTGAAATGGTAGTGATGAGTGTTTCCGGGTCGTGTTACAGTGTTTTTAGATTGGTGGATAAGAGTGTTTCCAGGTTGTGTTATGGTGTTTGTGGTTTATTTTTTAGAGTGGGTATTTCCGGGTTGTGTTACGGTGTTTGTGGTCGGATTTGTGTATGGCGAGTGTGTTTCCGGTTGTGTTATGGTGTTTTTTGTTCATTTTTAGAGTGGGTATTTGATGATAATGGTAGTGATGAGTGTTTCCGGGTTGTGTTACGGTGTTTTTGGTCGGATTGGTGTATGGCGATGTGTGTTTCCAGGTTGTGTTATGGTGTTTGTGGTTCATTTTGTAGAGTGGGTATTTCCAGGTTGTGTTACGTTTTTCCCTTTTTTTTTGGTTCATATTTAGAGTGGGTATTTCCAGGTCGTGTTAAGTTTTTTTTCTTTTTTTTTGGTTTATTTTCAGAGTGGGGATTTCCAGGTTGTGTTACGTTTTTTCTTTTTTTGGTTCATTTTTTAGAGTGGGTATTTTCGGGTCGTGTTACGGTCTTTGAGGTCGGATTTATGACGATGGGTTATTCCAGATTTGTGTATGGCGATGAGTGTTTCAGGTTGTGTTACGGTCCTTGTAGTCCATTTTAAAGAGTGGTATTTCCAGGTCGTGTTACGGTCTTTGAGGTCGGATTTATGACGATGGGTTATTCCAGGTTGTGTTGTAGTGTTTATGGTCCAACTCTGTGTATGGCGATGAGTGTTTCCAGGTTGTGTTATAGCTTCTATGGTTCAATTTGTGAATAGCGAAGAGCATATCCAGGTCGTGTTGTGGTCTTTATAGTAAAATTGGATCATGGCAATGGGTATTTCCAGTTTGTATTACGGTCTTTATTGTCAAATTTGTGAATGGTAATGGGTATATCCATGTGGGTTCAGACATGAATAATGGCATTAGGTATACACAGGGGACGGACAACATAGATATAGTAGTAATGGGATATGGTGTATATTGTGACTGTGTTGTGTTTCTGTTAAATGTATGTTGTTTTTCGTCTTTTTTTTTACATTTTATTTTTCTTCTTTATTGTTATCTCAAAAACGAAAAAGATTATCTATTTGTTTATGTTCTGTTTACTGATCCACTCTTTGGATTTGTGACGTCGAGGATATATATATATATATATATATATATATATATATATATATATATATATATATATTTTTTTTTCTTTTCTCTTTTCTTTATATAGAAAATTTCAAATCAGAAAAAAATGTATGGTATCTAAAATTCAGAATAAATTCTACATTTCATTTCACCCCCCCCCCCCTTAATATCCCTTTATTTTCCCTTCCAAACATACCTTGTTAGATAATCCACACCTCCCACAACTCACAGTAATTTATTTTCCTAATCCTAATTCATTTTCCTAATCCTAGTTTATTTTCCTGATCCCCAATTTATTTTCCTAATCCCTAATTTATTTCCCTAATCCCAATTTATTTTCCTGATCCCCCTAATCCCTGATTTATTTTCCTGATCCCAATTTATTTTCCAATCCCTAATTCATTTCCTATCCCTAATTTATTTCCTAATCCCTTTATTCCTGACCAATTTATTTCCTAATCCCTGATTTATTTTCATGATCCCCAATTTATTTTCCTAATCCCTAATTCATTTTCCTAATCCTAGTTTATTTTCCTAATCCTAATTTATTTTCCTGATCCCCAATTTATTTTCCTAATCCCTGATTTATTTTCCTGATCCCTAATTTATTTTCCTAATCCCTAATTTATTTTCCTGATCCCTAATTTATTTTCTAATTTTTCCCTAATACCTAATCTATTTTCCTGATCCCTAATTCGTTTTCCTAATCCCAAATTTATTTTCCTGATCTTCAGCCTGATAACCTAATCCCTTAATCCCTATTTATTTTCTTAAACCCTAATCTATTTTCATAATCCCAAATTTCCCCCCTAATTTAATCTATTTTCCAATTCGTTTTCCTAATCCTGATTTATTGTCTTAATCCCTAATTTATTTTCTTAAACCCCTAATCTATTTTCATAATCTCTAATTTATTTCCCTGATCCCGAATTCTATTTTCCTAATCCCTAATTTATTTTCTGATCTTTATCTGTTTTCCTAATCCCCTAATTTATTTTCCTGATCCTAATTCATTTCCCTAATCCTTTCCTGATCTCTAATTTATTTCCTAATCCTAATTTATTTTCCTAATCCCTAATTCATTTCCCTAATCTCTAATTTATTTTCCTAATCCCTAATTTATTTTCCTAATCCCTAATTTATTTCCCTAATCCCTAATTTATTTCCCTAATCCCTAATTTATTTTCCTAACCCCTAATCTTAAGCAGAAAATCCCAATCCACAGGTTATTTCCCTAATCCCCAATTCTTTTTTTCTAATCCCAAATTTAACTCCCAATCCACAGGGCGACGGATTCATGACAATCCTAATCGACGGAGAGGAATACGGAAAACCCAAGAAAGAGGTTTTCCTGGTCTACGATTGGGCGAGGGTTCCCGGTGTGACCAACCTCTATACGACGGATATTCCACAGGTTTGTTGCAAGCTACGGGTGTGGATGGAGGGGTGTGTGAGTGGATGGGTGTGGATGGGGTGTGGGGTGTATAGGGATGGAAGAGGGTGTGTGGTGTGGATGGGGATGTGGATGGTGTGGATGGGTGTGTGGATGGCTGTGTGGATGGGTGTGTGTGGATGGGATGTGGGGTGTGGATGGAGGATTTGTGTGTGGTGGGTGTGGATGGAGGGTGTGTGTGGATAGGGGTGGGTGGAGGGTGTGTGTGTGGATGGGGTGTGGATGGAGGGTGTGTGTGTGTGGATGGGGGTGTGGAAGGAGGTGTGTGTGTGGATGTGGTGTGGATGGAGGGTGTGTGTGGAAGGAGTGGTGTGTGTGTGGCGGGTGTGGATGGAAGATATTGTGTGTGATGGGGTGTGATGGAGGAGAATGCGAGAAAGAGGGATGTGGAGTGAGTGTGGATGGAGTGTTGATGGTGTGGAAGGAGAGAGGAAGGAGAAGAGACGAGAATTGAGAAAAGAGGGATGTGGAATGTGTGTGTGAATGGAGTATGAATGGAGAAGGAAAGGTGGAAGGTAGAAAGAGGAGAGAAAAGGGAAAAAAGGGGGTTTGGAAGGGTGTGGATAGAGAGGGTGAAAACTGGAGGCAGAGAAGAGGAAGGAAAAACGAGGGATGTGGAATTGTGTGGAAGGGAGGTATAGATCTATCCATCCACTTAACCATCTATCTATATTCATGGAATTATTATCCCACTGAAAACCCACAAACGTTGTCTCGTCCTCAGCACCTGTCTGTCTGTCTGTCTGTACATCCGTCTATCAAACTGACCTATATATCTGCCAGTCTATATCTATCTATCTGCCTAATAATCAAATCTATCTGTTTTCATCTCTCTCTCTCTCTCTCTCTATCTCTATCTCTCTCTCTCTCTATCTCGTCTCTCTTCTCTCTCTCTCTCTCTCTCTGTTTATCTATCCATCTATCCAGATATATATGTCCATCAACCTATCCATGCATCTAGCTTCCTATCCATCCCGACACTTATCCATCCTCCTTCCTATCCATCCGACCACCTGTCCATCTATCTAGATTCATGGAATTATCGCCCCACTAAAACACTTTTATTTTATTTTTTCCCTGTCTCTCCCTCAGTCTATCTCTATCTCTTTCTGTCCTCCCACCTATCCATCCGTCTATATATTTACTTATTCATTCATTCATATATATTTATGAAAACCTATTGTTTCTTTCTCTCTTTCTTTCACTCATTCTCTCTCTCTCTCTCTCTCTCTCTCTCTATCTATCTATCTATCTATCTCACTCATTCTCTCTCTCTCACTCTCACTCTCACTCATTCTCTCTCTCTCTCACACACACACACTCTCTCTCTCTCTCTCACTCTCACTCATTTTCTCTCTCTCTCTCATTCATTCTCTCTCTCTATCTGTTTATCTATCCACCTATCCATCCATCCATCTATCTTTCCATCCCCATCTCGAACGCAGTACCACACGGGAGCCTACTGGTCCGGCCACTTCTTCAACGACGCCAAGTTCGCAGGGGGCGTGTCCGACGGGGAGGTGGGCGTGACAGCGATGGTGTGCCGCCGCCCTTACGTGGCACTGCGGTCTGTCAAGTCCTGGTTCTTCTTTGATGACGTCATCGTGGCCCTTGGCACTGGCATCTCCCTCGGGGTTGATGACACCACGGGGGAGAGTGTCATTACGACGCTGGCACAGGTGGGGGTTCGGGACTAAATTATTGTTATTATTATTATTATTATTAATATTATTATCATTATATTATTATATTATTATTATTATTATATTATTATTATTGTTATTTTATTATTTATTATTATTATCATTATTGTTATTATTATCATTATCACATATTTCATTATCATATATTTCATTATCATCTTATTATATATCATCATATTATTATTATTATTATTATCATTATTATTATCATTATTATCATTATCATCATCATTATCATTATTATTTTTTTATTATTATTATTATCATTATCTTTATTTTTATTATCATTATCATTATTATCATCATTATCATCTAGCTATATGTGTTTTATATATTCTGTACGTTAGGCAGCGGGGTTGATTTTTTTAAATACTATTTTTGTGTTTGTTTGTTTGTTTTTGTATCTCTCTCTCTCTCTCTCTCTCTCTCTCTCTCTCTCTCTCTCTCTCTTCTCTCTCTCTCTCTCTCTCTTCTCTCTCTCTCTCTCTCTCTCTCTCTCTCTCTCTCTGGATCCCCCTCCTTACACCAACTCTCTCTATCCACTCACTTGGACTGGCTTGCCTACCCATTGGATAGATTACACACACACACACACACACACACACACACACACACACACACACACACACACACACACACACACACACACACACACACACACACACACACACACACACACACACACACACACACACACACACACACACACATATATATATATATATATATATATATATATATATATATATATATATATATATATATATCTCTCTATCTTTCCCTCTATCAACCTATTTATCTATCTGTCTATCTATATTCATTCATCCCTTTCAAATCATAAAAAAACAACCAATAAAGCGATATCAAACCCACTAAGCAACCAATCAGCTGATACTAAACCGAGCCCAGAACCAATCAGCTGATACCAAGTCACAGATCAGCTGATACCAAGCCCCTCCCCCTTCCGCCCTTTCCCCAGCTGGCCTTCGAAGGATCTTACGTCATAGGAACGAGCAACGGAGAGGAAATAACAGCTGATTTCGGAAGCAACGTCGAGAGCCAACCTGCCTTCCTCCATCATCGAAACATCGGCTACGTTTTCATGAATGGAAATGAGACCCTGTTTACTATGGCTGACTCACGGGTGCACGGGGAGGATGCCATTGATATATTTAGGTGAGGATTTGTGAATGGGGTTTTCAGTGTGTGTGTATAAGGACGTGCAAAATGATGGGTTTATGATGGGAGGTCCAAATTGACGGGTTTATGAGTGTGGGTATATATACAAGTCTATATAAGTGCAAATTGAGGGTTATGAGTGTGGGTATATACAAGGTCTATATAAGTGCAAATTGGCGGGTTTATGAGTGTGGGTATATACAAGGTCTATATAAGTGCAAAAGTGCAAAATGACTATTTGTTATTTGAATGATAAGAACAAAAAATATACAGGATATAAGGGTATGGAAAGATGTGTATGAATGGGAGGTAAAAATACTTTTTTGTTGTTATTTGAATGATAAGGAGGAAAATATGGGGGATATAAGGTTATTTTAGGTTTTAGCATTTTTTCTATCAAAATTTTGTGTATAGTGTCCTTCCGGTATGTATATTTGTCTGTCTATGTATCTATCTACCTATCAATTTATCTTTGGTATTGTCATATGTATGGATGAATCCGTGTGAAAGATATTTCTTCGCTATCTATTCATAATGAATAACCGAGAATGAATGATTTCACAGTCATTCACGTTACGACACCATTATTTTTCATTATTGTTCATTATTTCATCGATCGGAGAACGGTACTCACACTCACCAATTTCAGACTTCTGCTATTTTTTGCGAGAGTTGCGAATGTAAATGAGAATGAATGATCTTCCAAAGCAAAAAAAAAAAAAAA
Source organism: Penaeus vannamei (assembly GCF_003789085.1). Lineage (NCBI taxonomy): Eukaryota > Metazoa > Arthropoda > Malacostraca > Decapoda > Penaeidae > Penaeus > Penaeus vannamei. The sequence goes on from NW_020872683.1 coordinate 550,213, forward strand.
AAAAAAAAAAAAAAAAAAAAAAATCTTTGTTTTTTACATCCACTATAAAACGTATTTCGTCGATAATTCATTTTCCATCGTGGAAGTATTCATTCTCATTCATGATATTTTTGGAAGAATTATCTCAATAGAAACAGAATTTCTCTCATTTTTTTTTTCTCGCGACACAACTGTCTATAACAAATATTTAGAATTTTATTCGATGCCTCTTCGTGGTTTTATGGAAATTTAGCAAGAAGGGAAGATAATATCCACTTATTTAAGAATTTAACAGTAATATACGGGACGCACTTATACACCATATAATAAAGTTTAATAGAAGTTGTAATATCAGACAATATGAGCGAGATTATGGCTATTAATGTATTTGATTAAGGCTGGATTATGAAACTACATTTAATGGGTCTTATTTTATGTTCATTTTTCGTCTATAAGTTTATTGAGAGAAAAATCATGTACTGTTTCCACTTACACGTTTCCTTAAGCGTGTAGGTAGATTTGAAATTGTCAAAGATATTAAGTACTTGGCAGCCTATTAGTTAATCTATTAGTCAGTCTGTCACTCGCTCACTCGCTCGTTCACTCACTCACTCATTCACTTGCTCGCTCACTGAATGACTGACTGCTGACTGGACTCACGCTCTCGCTCGTCACTCACTCACTCACTCATCGCTACTCACTCACTCACTCTCAGCTCGCTCACGACTTCTGACTCACGCTCTCGCTCGCTCTCTCACTCACTCACTCACTCAACTCACGCTCTCGCTCGCTCACTCCTCCTCACTCACTCATTCACTCACTCACTCAACTCACGCTCTCGCTCGCTCACTCACTCACTCACTCACTCACTCACTCACTCTCACTCACTCAGACTCACGCTCTCGGCTCACTCACTCACTCACTCATTCGCTCGTTCACTTACTCACTCGCTCACTCACTCACTCGCTCCTAATTTCCCCACCTCTCAGTGCCTGGCTTGACCACGGTTCGACCCCCGAAGACGCGACCCACAGTTATGTCGTGTTGCCCTCGTTTGACCTCGAACAGACGAGGCTCTTCGCTGCCAACCCTCACGTGAAGGTCATCTCTCAAGGCCGTGACCTCCATGCTGTGTGTCACGAGCCGTCTAAGGTCAGTCGATAGATTTCAGATGAGTGAGGAGAGACGAGATCACGGAGAGGTCCTGTGGGTGATGTGTTTGTTTTTGTGTGTTATGGTGTTGTAGTTGGATGGGTGTGTGAATGTTTGTGGGTGTTGTTGAATGGTTTGTGGGTGTTGTGAATGGTTGTGGGTGTTGTGAATGGTTTGTGGGTTTGTGGAATGTTGTGATGGTTTGTGGGTGTTGTGAATGGTTGTGGGTGTGTGTGGTTGTGGGTGTGTGAATGGTTTGTGGGTGTTGTGAATGGTGTTGTGAATGGTTGTGGGTGTTGTGAATGTGTGAAGTGTTGTGAATGGTTTTGTGGGTTTGTGAATGGTTTGTGGGTGTTGTGAATGTTGGTGTTGTGAATGTTTGTGGGTGTGTGAATGGTTTGTGGTGTTGTGTGTTTGTTGTTGTTGTGTTGTGTGGTGTGTTTGTTGGTGGGGTGTTGTGAATGGTTTGTGGGTGTTGTGAATGGTTTGTGGGGTGTTGTAAATGGTTTGTGGTGTTGTGAATGGTTGTGTGTTGTGAATGGTTGTGGGTGTTGTGAAAATGGTTTGTGTGTTGGAATGGTTGTGTGTTGTGAATGGTTGTGGGTGTTGGGGTTTGTGGGTTGTTGTGAATGGTTTGTGGGTGTTGTGAATGGTTGGTGTTGTGTGTGTGGGTGGTGTTGTGAATGGTTTGTGGGTTTGTGAATGGGTTTGTGGGTGTTGTGAATGGGTTGTGGGTGTTGTGAATGGTTTGTGGGTGTTGTGAATGGTTTGTGGGTGTTGTGGTTTGTGGGTGTTGTGAATGGTTGTGTTTGTGGGTTTGTGGGTTGTGAATGGTTTGTGGTTGTTGAATGTTGTGGTGTTGTGAATGGGTTTGTGGGTGTTGTGTGAATGGTTTGGGTGTGTGAATGTTTGTGGGTGTTGTGAATGTGGGTGTTGTGAATGGTTTTGTGGGTGTTGTGAATGGTTTGTGGGTGTTGTGAATGGTTTGTGGGTGTTGTGAATGGTTTGTGGGTGTTGTGAATGGTTTGTGGGTGTTGTGAATGGTTGTGGTGTTGTGAATGGTTTGGGTGTTGTGAATGGTTTGTGGGTGTTGTGAATGGTTTGTGGGTGTTGTGAATGGTTGTGTGGTGTTGTGAATGAATGGTTTGTGGGTGTTGTGAATGGTTTGTGGTGTTGTGAATGGTTTGTGGGTGTTGTGAATGTGGTTGTTGTGGTTTGTGCGTTGTGAATGGTTTGTGTGTTGTGAATGGGTGTGGGTGTTGTGATGGTTTTGTGGGTGTTGTGATGGTTTGTGGGTGTTGTGAATGGTTTGTGGGTTTGTTGTGAATGGTGTGGTGATGTGGGTTGTGGGTGTTGTGAATGGGTGTTGGGTTTGTGTGTGTGAATGGTTTGTGGGTGTTGTGAATGGTTTGTGGGTGTTGTGAATGGTTTGTGGGTGTTGTGAATGGTTTGTGGGTGTTGTGAATGGTTTGTGGTGGTGTTTGGTTTGTGGTTTGTGAATGGTTTGTGGGTTGTGAATGGTTTTGGTGTTGTGAATGGTTTGTGGTGTTGTGATGGTTTGTGGGTGTTGTGAATGTTGTGGTGTGTTGTTGTTGTTGAATGTTTGTGGGGTGTTGTGAATGGTTTTTGGGGTGTTGTGAATGGTTTGGGTGTTTGTGAAGGTTGTGGGTGTTGTGAATGGTTTGTGGGTGTTGTGAATGTGTTGTGTGAATGGTTTGTGGGTGTTTGTGAATGTGGTTTGTGTGGGTGTTGTGAATGGTTTGTGGGTGTTAGTGATGGTTTGTGGGTGTTGTGAAGTTTTGTGTAGACAGTTTTGTTGAAAATTGTTCTGTTTTATTGATGTTCATAGGCGTGGAGAAAGGGTTTTAGATCTGGAAGGATAGATTAGGTCGTAGATGGAGAAATTTGAAGTGTTACGTGCTTTTGTTGAATGTAGTTCCGTGATTTAAAGGTTCGTCTGTGTTAAAGAATAGGTTTTGAGTATTGTTTACATCACTCATCCCATTTACATACATTATTATGCGTCACAATTATTCTTCGTGGAAATATTGTAATATTTATCACACTGAATTTCCACGTGAGCAGACAGTGCATTATATAATGCATACATAATATAACCATTCAACATTATGAACGATTATTCAAAATGCACTTTTAAAGATTCAATTAAAAAATAATCTAAATAAAAATGAAATAATCTAAATAAAAAGAAATAATTCAAATTAGAAATAATTAAATAATTATTAAAATGCATTTTAAAACAGGAATCAAATTAAAAAGAATCAAAAATAATAATAAAAAAATAAAAAAGGAAATAACCAATGGTAAACAACAATAGAAAAACAGGTCTGCAACATGTTCTTGTGTTTCCTTGCTCTCACTCTTTTTTTTTTTTTTTTTTTCTTTTCTTTTTATACAGACGATCGGATTCGCGTTCCTGACAGACGGCGAGCTGACACCTTCTACCTGTGGAGACGCTGCCGAGGTCTCCCTCCTCGTCGACACGCCCTGCCTCGCCCTCGTCAGCGTCAGGAGCGAATCCGCCGACGCCGCTGAGCTGTCAGTGACCCTCGCAGACCCGCAGCAGATGTATGACGTCATTCGGGTGAGGGTGACGTATGACGGGAGGGCAGCAGAGAGGGACGTCCAGATGCCGCCTCCGCCCAAGCGAGGGTCCAGCGTTACTGAAGCGTTTGTTGTGTAGATATTGGCAGGACTATAACTACGACAACACGACTATAACTCAACTACGACTATAACTACGACCACAACTACGGGACTATAACTACGACCAACTACGACTATAACTACGGCTATAATATCACAACTACGACTACTCGACTACAACTGCGACTTAACTACGGCTACGACTACGGCCACAACTACGACTATAACTACGACACTACTACGACTATAACTACAAACTACGCACAACTACGACTATAACTACGGACTACGACAACTACGGCCACAACTACGACTATAACTACGGCCACAACTACGACTATAACTACGGCCACAACTACGACTATAACTACGGCCACAACTACGACTATAACTACGGCAACTACAAACTACGACTATAACTACGACCACAACTACCAACTGCGACTAATACTACGGACTACGGACTATACCACAAATACGATCGCAACTACGACTATACCTACGACTACAACTGCGACTATACGACTATAACTACGACCACAACTACGACTATAAACTACGGACTACTACTACACACTACCGACTATAACTACGACCACAACTACGACTAACTACGGACAACACTACTACAACACGACTACATACTACGACCACTACGACGACTATAACTTAACTACTACGACTACTACGACTATAACTACGACTATAACTATGACCACAACTACGATTATAACTATAAACTACGACTTTTACTAGGATAACTACGACTATAACTACGATAACTACAACTATAGCTACTAAAACTAAGCCTATAACTACAACTACTACAATAACTAACTACGACTATAACTACTATAACTAACTACGACTATAACTACTATAACTGCGACTATAACTATTATAACCACCATGACTACAATTATACCTACTATAGCTACGACTATAACTACTATAACTACGATTATGGCTACTATTCAACTACTTATACTTAGGTATTCAAATTAATAATAGATCTTATCAATCTAAATGAATATCTAAATTGATAATTATTTGAAT
>NW_020872683.1:560066-565066 GCF_003789085.1 Penaeus vannamei
CGGACTGATGTAATACTGTTTTTAATTGATTGTGTTTTGATATATGTGCATCATGTAATAAGCATATATTATGTTTCTTTTTAATTTAGCTTATTAATGTACTTTTTTTTGCATATTTGAATGCATAAATAACACGTTTTCCGCAGGTTTTAAATTGCACTGGATACGCGTTCGTTAATGATCGAAACCAAATTGAAAGTGTTTTTTTTTAGGAATATAGACTTAAAAGCAGGTGAGCATAAGCCCTCTCAGCTGGATATTTTAATTACGATTTTAATTTCTTCATTTCTTTGTTCAGGCCCTTTTGCCTTCAACGAAGATGTGCGTTTGCATGGTGGAAAGATTTGGTAAATCTTTAACAATACAACAGTTTATATATTCATTTATATATTCATATGTATATACATATATGTGTGTGTTTGTGTGAATGTTTATATATACATACATACATACATACACACACACACACACACACACACACACACACACACACACATATATATATATATATATATATATATATATATATATATATATATATTATGTTTGTTTTTATAAAAGAAATAAATTAATTCTATAATACATTTTCTGATAAGTCACCGACTCTTTGTAAGATGGAAGGCTGAACGAAACCTAGCAGCATTTAGTTCCAAATCTTAAAGGGCAAAAAAGGGCATTTATACACGCCCTTCCTCGGGATTTTAACCCTCGCCTACCTCATTTGGCCTCACTTGCACAGCTACACTTCACATACACATACTGTATTCGCTCATTTCCACAATTCTGACACCGCATTCCCTCTTCCACTAGTTCCCGAATGTAACAATCAGGTGGTGGTAGTGAGGTATTTACACCCTTTAATGAGCCAGGGTGGGTGTTTTAATTAGCAAACAATAACTGTTCTTATCTTATACATATTTCAGTAATATATTTTAAGCAGTATTTTCAAACTGTACAAATGTTAGTGAAATAGTCGTTAGCTTTGTGATTGATTTTAAAGGACAGTGTATGTGAACTGCATGGAGTGATCTGCGTCTAGTTCTTATCACCAGCTACTTCTCTTCTCGCTCTCTCTGCCTCTCTCCCTCAATCCACTCTTCCTCTCCCTCTCTTTACTGTTTATAACTGTCCTTACCGATAGTTTTTCCATTCTCTTACGCCTGGCAGCGCACTCACCAACCAATCAGAATCTTTGAAAACAATGACGTCTGACTGGTAGTGATATGAAAATCCAAAACATTGGCACTTCTGTTTCTCTACCAAAGACGACACAAACAAACCAATGTTAAATGAGAATCAAAGAAAATGTATCACGGGCAAATCAAAACAAACAAGAAAGCACGCAAATCAAAGAAAAAAAAAAAAACACTAAAATATAAAAAACAAAAGGAAGGAATGGAAATATGTAGACTGGAGTACATATAACCCGAGAAGGGGAGAGAATGTTCGCTGTCACGTGGTGGCGACTACTTTCACTATAACAACGTCAATAATAATAGCAACGATGATAATAATGTTAAGGATACTGATGGTGATACTACTACTTCTGAAAGCAATAATGATATAATGATAATAATAATAATGAGAAAATAAGGATTATAGAGATAATTATTATATTAAAATGATTATAATAATAACAAATATGATAATGATAATCATGAGGATAATAATGATAACGATAATGATGATAATAGTAATGATAATGATGATGATAATGATAATATCAATAAATTAATAATGATCATAATGATGATAATGATAATAATCACAATAATGATAATGATGATTTTGATAATGATAATAATGATAACATGACAATGATAATAACATAATAACATGATAATGATAATGAAAATGTTAAAAATAAAAGTAAAAATAATGATAATGATAACAGCGATAATGATAATAAAGATGATGAAAGAAAATAAACTATTGATGATAATAATATTGATAATGATATTAGATAGTAATAATGATAATGGAATAACAAGGATGATAATAAAGTTGATGACGATGATGATGATAATGATACTGATAATAATAAGAATAAGGATAATAAAGTTAATGTTATTGGCGATAAAAGTAATGACATTAATAATGATACTGAAAATGATTCTGATAATAAAATTATTTATGATGTTAATAAAATTGACAATAGTAATGATGATAACAACAATGATTTTAATAATTATGTTACTAGTATTATTGATAATGATAGCAAGAATAAGAATAGGAATTAAGTAAATATAGATGTCAATAATGAAATTATAGTAACACCAATTATAGCAATAATAATGAAAATGACAAAAATATCGATACTAATACTACAAAACAATAATAGTATTAATGACATTAATAATAATAATGATGGTATTAATAGTAATAATAATGATAATGAATATGATGAATTTAATTACATTAGAGTAATAGGATAATACGATCATTAATTAATACATGAAATTGTAGAGCAATTATTTCTAAAATTATAATTTATTGGTATCATAGTAACAGTTTGCAATGTTAGAATATTATATATTCATGTACTGATGACATTACTCTAAAACTTTTCACTACTTTTATTCATTTATATATTTATTTTTTATATTTGTTATCATTATTATTTTTTACCCAAATACTATTTCAGAAATGATTACTTATAATGGCAATAACAGCAAAAATAATGATGCTGATGATGATCATTAATCTTAATGATAATGATCCAACAACTATATCATTATTATAATGGGTAATATGATAATAATAATAATGATAATGAATAATTAGTAATGATAATATATGATAATGATTATACTCGAAAATTAATGATAATAATTACAATAATGATGATAATGATAATAATAAATGCATGAATGATGATGATGAGATAATAATAATAATAATAATAATAAATAATAATAATGGATCATAATGATAATAATATAATAATGTAATAATAATAATAATGACCATGATAATAATAATAATAATGACCATGATAATAATAATGACGGTAAAATAAATAATACAATTATTATAAATGATAATGATAGTAAAATGAATTATAACAATAATAACTAATAGGGTCTTACCGGTTTCTATGAGTTTAATGATTTTTTTTTGAGGATTTTGCAGACTCAATAATATATTTATACTCGTCACACACAACACACACGCACGCACACCACACACACACACACCACACACACACACACACACACACGCACGCACATATCTATGTATGTTTCTATGTATCTTTGTCTAAAATTCTTAAAGAAAGACATTAGTCTCATAGGACCCGCTAAGACATAATTAATATTTATATTTTACTAATTACATTATTATCTATATCAATATTATTACTGCTATTATTATAATGAAGATTTTGCCACGGACTGATGTAATACTGTTTTTAATTGATTGTGTTTTGATATATGTGCATCATGTAATAAGCATATATTAATAAGCTAAATTATTAAAAAGAAACCATCTTTTTAATAATTTAGCTTATTAATGTACTTTTTTTTTGCAAATTTGAATGCATAAATAACACGTTTTCCGCAGGTTTTAAATTGCACTGGATACGCGTTCGTTAATGATCGAAACCAAATTGAAAAGTGTTTTTTTTTTTTTAGGAATATAGACTTAAAAGCAGGTGAGCATAAGCCCTCTCAGCTGGATATTTTAATTACGATTTTAATTTCTTCATTTCTTTGTTCAGGCCCTTTTGCCTTCAACGAAGATGTGCGTTTGCATGGTGGAAAGATTTGGTAAATCTTTAACAATACAACAGTTTATATATTCATTTATATATTCATATGTATATACATATATATGTGTGTGTGTGTGTGAATGTTTATATACATACATACATACATATATATATATATATATATATAAATATATTATATATATAATATATTATATTTATGTTTGTTTTTTAAAGAAATAAATTAATTATATAATACATTTTCTGATAAGTCACCGACTCTTTGTAAGATGGAAGGCTGAACGAAACCTAGCAGCATTTAGTTCCAAATCTTAAAGGGCAAAAAAGGGCATTTATACACGCCCTTCCTCGGGATTTTAACCCTCGCCTACCTCATTTGGCCTCACTTGCACAGCTACACTTCACATACACATACTGTATTCGCTCATTTCCACAATTCTGACACCGCATTCCCTCATACACTAGTTCCCGAATGTAACAATCAGGTGGTGGTAGTGAGGTATTTACACCCTTTAATGAGCCAGGGTGTGTTTTAATTAGCAAACAATAACTGTTCTTATCTGTAATATATTTTAAGCAGTATTTTCAAACTGTACAAATGTTAGTGAAATAGTCATTAGCTTTGTGATTGATGTTAAAAGACAGTGTATGTGAACTGCATGGAGTGATCTGCGTCTAGTTCTTATCACCAGCTACTTCTCTTCTCGCTCTCTCTGCCTCTCTCCCTCAATCCACTCTTCCTCTCCCTCTCCTTACTGTTTATAACTGTCCTTACCGATAGTTTTTCCATACTCTCTCTTACGCCTGGCAGCGCACTCACCAACCAATCAGAATCTTTGAAAACAATGACGTCTGACTGGTAGTGATATGAAAATCCAAAACATTAGCACTTCTGTTTCTCTACCAAAGACGACACAAACAAACCAATGTTAAATGAGAATCAAAGAAAATGTATCAATATGGGCAAATCAAAACAAACAAGAAAGCACGCAAATCAAAGACAAAAAAAAAACACTAAAATATAAAAACAAAAGGAAGGAATGGAAATATGTAGACCGGAATACATATAACCCGAGAAGAGGAGAGAATGTTCGCTGTCACGTGATGGCGACTACTTACACTATAACAACGTCAATAATAATAGCAACGATGATAATAATGTTAAGGATACTGATGGTGATACTACTACTTCTGAAAGCAATAATGATATAATGATAATAATAATAATGAGAAAATAATGATTATAAAGATAATTATTATATTAAAATGATTA
>NW_020872683.1:572566-592566 GCF_003789085.1 Penaeus vannamei
ATCATTATTCTATTCTATTATCATTTCATTCTTTTTAATCCTCGTGAATATTACAATTGTTTTCATCATTATGATTATTAATCTTTTTATCCTTATCATCATTATTATCTTTATCATTATCATCTTTATTAATACATGTTACATTTCAATTCAATTTTTTTCTTGCCTTTCTATATCTATCTTACGTTCCTCGTTTTCATCTATTTGACTCTCTCTCTCTCTCTCTCTCTCTCTCTCTCTCTCTCTCTCTCTCTCTCTCTCTCTCTCTCTCTCTCTCTCTCTCTCTCCTCTCTTTCCTCTCCCCCCCTCTCTCTCTCATCTACCTCTCTCTCTTTTTCCCTCTCCCTCCCCTCGCTCTTCCCTTCTCCTCTCCCTCTACCCCCCTCTCTCTATCTTTATCTCTATTTCTCCCCCCCCTCTCTCTCTTTATCTATCCGTCTATCTTTATCTCTTTCTCCCTCCCTCTCTCTCTCTATCTATCTATCCATCTATCTTTATTCTCTATTTCTCCCCCCCTTCTCCTCTCTCTATCCATCTATCTTTATCTCTCTTTCTCTCCCATTAACAACCATCTCCTCTTAATGCAGGAATGGCAGCGCCCCCATTTCCCTCGGATCTTTGGGGAACCGTGCCTACCCTCGCCTGGCAGTGCCTGATGGTCCTCTTAAGAAGATTTTGCTTTGGAATGACGTAAGATTATCGACCTTAGTGATGGTGTGATTTGGTGTGTGTGTTTAATTTCTTTGCTGATTCGCTCGTAAGTTTGTTTATTTGATTGTTTTTATTTTCTTATAATTTGTAGTTGTTTATACTTTTATTTTATACATCTAACGTACACACACAGCACGCCACACAACACACACACACACACACACACACACACACACACACACACACACACACACACACACACACACACACACACACACACACACCACATCACATTTTATAGACTCAAATGGTACCGCATCCACGCACAATATCTCCCGCATACCACACATACATACATAAGAATCCCCATCATAAAACATACATAAGAATCCCCTCATAAAACATACATAATATCCCCTCATGAAACATACATAAGAATCCCCTCATAACACATACATAAGAAATAAAACATACATATAATCCCCTCATGAAACATACATAAGAATCCCCTCATAAAACATACATAAGAAATTCCCCTCATAACATACATAAGAATCCCCTCATAAACATACATAATACCATCTATAAAACATACATAAGAATCCCCTCATAAACATACATAAGAATCCCCTCATAACACATACCAAATGAGAAATCCCCTCATAACACATACTGATATATCTCCAACACCTTCAATCCTGTTCTTACTCTTAATACCTAATATCTAGAATTATATATTCAATCTCTAATTAATATCTAATATTTCGACCAATATCTGATATCATTATGATCCTCATTATTCTTTTTCATTATCTTTATTCTAATCTCTAGAATCATATATTCAGCCTCTAATATCTGATATATCGACCAATATCTAATATCATTATAATCATTATTCTTTTTTTCATTTTCTTATTATTTTTATCATTATTATTTTTCGTTCCTATCATTGCTATCATTATTATTTTCATTCTCTTATCATTGTTATCATTTTTTTTCATTATTCTCATTACTATCATCATCGCTATCGTTATATTATCTAATATCTTTAATACCGAGAATCATATAAATATTCAAATCATCATTGTCCTCATTATTATACACAAATCATCATCGTCATCATTATTATACACAAACCATCATTTCCATCATTATCATCATCATTACACACAAACCATCATCACCATCATCATTACACACAAATCATCATCGCCATCATTATCATACACAAACCATCATCATCATCACTACACACAAATAATTATTATCATCATCATTACACACAAACCATCACCACCACCATCATCATTACACACAAACATCACGCCACCATCATCATCACACCAAACCATCCTTATCATCATCATTACACACAAACCATCCTTACCATCATCATCAACACAAACCATCACCACCACCACCACCATCATCCTTACTAATCCTTACCACCCCTATCTAATAACTCTTAACACACCCACACCCTAGTTCTACGGGAAGCTCGACTACGGATTCGGAACAGGTCGAGGTCCCTTCCAAGCGGCCGGATGTCGAGTGGACGCCTGTGTGGTAATCATCGACCGTAATCTGTTCCCCCTGGAGGAGCTGGACGCCCTCGTGTGGCATACGAGGTCGAGGGACGTCTCCATGCCTGCGAGGAGTGGGGTGGGGCGGGTCTGGGGGGGGGGTGTTGCTGTGTGTGTGTGTATGTATCTGTTTGTGTGTGTTTCTGTGTCTTTGAATTGTGTTTTGTGTTTCTGTGTGTTGTGTGTGAGAGTGAGAGAGAGAGAGAGAGAGAGAGAGAGAGAGAGAGAGAGAGAGAGAGAGAGAGAGAGAGAGAGAGAGAGAGAGAGAGTGAGAGAGTGGTGTGTGTGTGTGTGTCTGTCTGTGTCTGTCTGTCTGTCTGTCTGTCTGTCTCTCTCTCTCTCTCTCTCTCTCTCTCTCTCTCTCTCTCTCTCTCTCTCTCTCTCTCTCTCTCTCTCTCTCTCTCTCTCTCTCTTCTTTCTCTCTCAAGTTTCTTAGCTTCAAACAATATATAATCAAATAATAAGTCTAGAATTTTCCTATATAATACGTTGAAATAATTTTTTATTTAATCTAGATGTCTTTTCTGCAATTTTACGCTATTTTTTGTATTCACTGTAACTAAGTCATTATAGTCCATATATCTTTCCTCACCATCCTCACACTTTTTCCTCATTAACCTCACTATTTCTCTTCGTCATCGTCAGTCACACTATTTATCTCTTCATCAGCCTCCCATTTTCTATCTCAATAATCCTCATACCTCATACTCCTTATAATGGATCCTCATAATCCTTATCTCTAGTTCTCATACTTCTCACCTCATCCCTATCCTCACTCATCCTCCTCATACTTCCCTATCCTCACTTAACCACCTCATACCCCCCACCCTCACCCTACCCCTTCTTTCTCCATCCCCAGTACCACCTCATACCTCTCTAACCACTCCTCATACTCCCCCACTCTCACCCTACCCTATCTCTTCTCCATCCCCCACTCACCCTCACCTAACTCATCCTCATACTCCCCCACCTCACCCTACCCTACCTCTTCTCACCCTCAGTACCACCTCATACCTTCCAACACTCCTCATACTTCTAGGAGTTCTCACCCTACCCCCTCATACCCGCCACCCTCACCCTACCCCACCCTTCTCCATCCCCCACCTCATACCTCTCCAACCACTCCTCATACTTCCTCATATACTCTCATCTCATCATCTCATACCTCTCCAACCACTCCTCATACTTCCAGGAGTCCTCACACCCGGTATGTGCTCGTGGCGAGGGAATCTCCTGGACACAATTACTCACACTTTTTGGATGTCATTCGAAGTCACGGATTGACGTTTAACTGGTCTTTCTCCTATGCAGCTGATTCGGAAATTCGCTATCCGTAAGTCAAACGAATATGTGTGTATGTATGTATGTAATGTATGTAATGTACGAATATATGCACACAAACTGCTTATGATAAACGCACACAAATGTACATTAACACACATAGAAACACAGACATACAGACACAAACACACACACACACACGCACACACACACACACACACACACACACACACACACACACACACACACACACACCACCCCACTACACACAACCCCCCCCCCCCTACACGCTTCCATCACACCTACACAACTCCCCCCCACACACACACAAACAAAACTCTACACACAATTCTACAACCAAACCGAAGCTCAAGAATCCACAACTTACACTCACAACAGATACGGACGTGTTGTGAAGCGAGAGACGCCCCTTGACCTCCCGAGTTCGAGAAGGAATTATGCAGAAGGAAAGACGAAAGGCCGCGGTTCGTCTCCCATTGTAACACGGAGAGCAAGAGGGAAAAGTAAGTGTGATTTTCTTTTATCTTATTATATCATCCTTATTATTATTATTTTTTTTAAATCCAAGAAAGTGAATTTATGAATCTAGGAGAGGTTTATGAATCCAAGAACGCGAATTTATGAATCCAGGAGAGGTTTATGAATCCAAGAACGCGAAGTTATGAATGTTGATGAAATGGAGAGGTTTATGAATCCAAGAACGCGAATTTATGAATCCAGGAGAGGTTTTGAATCCAAGAACGCGAATTTATGAATCCAGGAGAGTTTATGAATCCAAGAACGCGAATTTATGAATCCAGGAGAGGTTTATGAATCCAAGAACGCGAATTTAATGAATCCAGGAGAAGGTTTTATGAATCCAAGAACGCGAATTATGAATCCAGGAGAGGTTATGAATCCAAGAACGCGAATTTATGAATCCAGGAGAAGGTTTATGAATCCAAGAACGCGAATTTATGAATCCAGGAGAGGTTTATGAAATCCAAGAACGCGAATTTATGAATCCAGGAGAAGGTTTATGAATCCAAGAACGCGAAATTTATGAATCCAGGAGAGGTTTATGAATCCAAGAACGCGAATTTATGAATCCAGGAGAGGTTTATGATTCCAAGAACGCGAATTTATGAATCTAGGAGAGGTTTATGAATCCAAGAACGCGAAGTTATGAATCCAGGAGATTTATGAATCCAAGAACCGAAGTTATGAATCCAGAGAGGTTTATGAATCCAAGAACGCGAATTTATGAATCCAGGAGAGAGTATTATGAATCCAAGAACGCGAATTTTATGAATCCAGGAGAGGTTTATGAATCTAAGAACGCGAATTTAAATCCAGGAGAGGTTTATGAAATCCAAGAACGCGAATTTATGAATCCAGGAGAGGTTTTATGATCCAAGAACGCGAATTTATGAATCCAGGAAGAGTTTATGAATCCAAGAACGCGAAATTATGAATCCAGGAGAGGTTTATGAATCCAAGAACGCGAATTTATGAAATCCAGAACACTTTATGCATTCCAGAACGCGTATTTATGAATCCAGAGAAGGTTTATGAAATCCAAGAACGCGAATTTATGAATCCAGGAGAGGTTTATGAATCCAGAACGGATGCGAATTTATATGAATCCCAGATGTGTTAGAGTAAATCCAAGAACGCGAATTTATGAATCCAGGAGAGGTTTATGAATCCAAGAACGCGAATTTATGAATCCAGGAGAGGTTTATGAATCCAAGAACGCGATATTTAGAATCCGAGAAAGTGAAAGTGAGACAAGAACGCGAGATTTTGAATATAAGAAAAGGGAAGAGAAATCTTGTGGAATTCTGAGTTTGAGGGAGGATTATGGGTTTGAATCTTTAGAGGTATAGGTATGAGAAAAACTCAATTTATGTTATTGTTTTTATTTCTTAATTGTACTTATTCATGAATATATAAAGCCACACAACCACCCTCCATCCTCCAAAAAAAGAAAAAAAAATCTCTGAAGACTTCTGTATCCTCCATTTCCTAATCATTAATCACCCTATTTCCCCCACATTCCTCCAACCCACTCAACCCACTAAATCACCCATCCGACAGCCGGCCAAGTCGCTGGCAGAAGTGGCTGACGGGACTAGTTCACATCCCCATTCCCACATTGTCTACCACACACTCCCCCATTTCCCCCTTTCCCGCCCACCCCCCCCACCCCATTTCCCCCAAACCACCACTCACTCGCCTGGCAGTCCCCTGCAGAAGTGGCTGACGGTGGCGTGTCAAGCACCCAACCATTCAACGTTAAACACCCCATTTCTCCCAACCACACCACCCCCCCCCCATTTCCCCCCCACTCACAGCTGGCTCCCTGCACTCAAACCCCCCCCCACCCATTTCCCCCCAACCACACACCCCCCCCCCAACTCACCCACAGTCTGGCGAAGTCCCTGCAGAAGTGGCTGACGGTGGGCGTGTCAACACCAACCATCCAAAGTTAAACACCCCCATTTCTCCTAACCACTCACCCCCCCCACCACATTTCCCCTCACTCAACCCCCCACTCACCTCATTTCCCCCCTACCACACACTCAACCCCCACCCATTTCACACTACGCCCCACCCATTTCCCCCCAAAAACACACACTCACCCCCACCCCCCATTTCCCCCAAACCACACTCAACCCCCCCCCCAACTCACCCACAGCCTGCGAAGTCCCTGCAGAAGTGGCTGACAGTGGACGTGTACGGGAACTGCGGGCCCTACAGGTGCGCGCAGACGAACTGGCGAGAGTGCCACGCCCTCCTGAACAGCACCTACAAGTTCTATCTGTCTTTTGAGAACTCGCTCTGTCGGGATTACGTCACGGAGAAGTTCTTCACGACGTTACAGTTCGTGTCCTGAAGTTTTGTCTTTTATTTATTTAATTATTATTATTTTTTATTTATTATTATTATTTTTATTTTATTTATTTTATTATTTTTTTTTTTTGGGGGGGGGTCTTGTGTGCTTGTGCGTTTTTTTTTTCTCTCTCTCTTATATGTCTTTGTTTGCCTGTTATCTTGTGTTCCCCCTCTCTCTGTCTGTCTATCTATCTCTTATTCAGTAACAATAGTGGTAGTATCTGCATAGATTATCATCACTTTTTATTCAAATTTGTGATATTATTGTTGTTGTAGTTATCATCATTACTATCATCATAATTATCATTATCATTGTTTTCATCATTGCTATTGTTATTTCTATCATAATTATCATCATACATTATCCTCATTATCATCACCATCATCGTAATCAGCATCACCAGCACTATCATCACAGGCACTATCATCACAGTCATCATCATCATCATCATCATCCAACATTCAGATCATCACACATCATCATCACAGATCATCATCAACACGACACACATCATCACCATCATCAACACGTCATCATCATCACTATCATCAATCATAAATCTCATCATAATAATAACAACTTTCACTTCCAAAACACTAATAACGACACTTAACTTCTCTTCCTTCACCGCAGACTAGACATAGTCCCTGTAGTCTACGGCTACGCGAACTACTCCAGACTAGCTCCTGCTCACTCCTACATCGACGCCCTCTCCTTCAACACGACGAAGGCCCTGGCGGAGTATCTGCTGTACCTCGATAAGAACGACACCGCCTATAACGAATACTTCGGGGTGGGTGGGTTGGGTGCGGGGAGCTTGGGTTGGAGGGGGAAGGGTGGGTGGGAGGGGAAGGGTGGGTGGGAGGGGGGAAGGTGGGTGGGGGGAAGGGTGGTGAGGGAGGAGGGAGGACTAGAAGGAGGGAGGGAAAGGCGGGAGGAGTGGAGAGAGTAGGTGGGAGGAGTGGGAGGGGGATGGAGCGGAGGAGTGGGAAGGGGGGTGGAGTGGAGGGTGGAGGAAGAGTGGAGGGTGAGTAGGAGAAGGAGGAGTGGATAGATAGGAGAGGGAGGAGGAGGATGGTGGGGGAAGGTAGGGAAGGGTGGGTAGGAGGAGAGTGGGTATGGTAGAGAGGGAGAGGAAGGCGAAAAATGTTTTCGGTTGTTACATGTGGTATGGTGGGTGGATGGAGGGAAAGGGAGAGAGGGTTGGGGTAGGGGAGGAGAGGAGAGGAAGAGAAAAGGGAGGGTGGGATGGAAGGAGAGGGTAGGAAAGAGAGGAGAGGAGGAAGGGTGGGAGGGAAGTTAGGAGAGGAGCGAAGGAGAGAGAGAGAAAGGACGAGAGAGAGAGAGAGATGAGAGAGAGAGGAGAGAGAGAGAGAAGAGAGAGAGAGAGAGGAGAGAGAGAGAGAGAGAGAGATTCATTAAATGTCAATGGTTGTTGTACTAACACATACACACCCACACACAACATCCACCCACATACCCAACCTCCACCCCTACCCCCATACAAACAATGCCTTACAAACTCAAAACCTCACCCCACCTACCACACCAACCTACCTCAATCCACCATCTAGCACAACCCATCTCCTCACAGATGGAAACCTAACAACCACAATCCACCTACCATAACCCATCTTACCACAGATGGAAACCCTCCTACCACACCCCATCTCTCACCACAGATGGAACCTCTCCACAACCTACCACAACCCATCTCCTCTCCACAGATGGAATCCCTCCTACCACAATCCACCTACCACAACCCATCTCCTCTCCACAGATGGAAACGCTACTACCACCAGCTGAGCCAACACGACCTCAAAGCCCAAGCCTTCTGTGACTTGTGTGAGAGACTCCACTTCGACAAGGAACCGAAGAATCACGACATAAACAGCTGGTTCGACGAAGGAACACAGTGCCTTTCTCTGGAGGAGCCGAGAATAAAACAGCTGACTTCAGAGTGATTGTTGTTGCAGTTGTTGCTTTGGGAAGTATTTTGTGTTGGGCGTAGTAGTAGTATTTGTTTGTTAGTAGTGGAAGTATTATTTGTTGTTGTGGCAGTAGTAGTAGTAGTAGTACTAGTAGTAGTAGTAGTAGTAGTAGTAGTAGTAGTAGTAGTAGTAGCGGTAGTAGCTGTAGTGATGGTAGTAGTGGTAATAGTAAAGGTAGTACTAGCAGCGATAGTAGAGGCAATTTTAGTACTAGTAAAAGTGGCAGTAGTGGTAGTAATGTTATCAATAGTAGTAGAAATAACAGTAGCAGAAATAGCTGTAGTTGTAATAATGATAGTAGTAATGATAATAATAGCAGTAGCAGTTGTAATAACGTGAGTAGTAATAGCAGTAACAGTAGGTAGAAATAGTAGTAGTAGATGTAATTGTAATAGTAATGACAGTAGTAGTAGCAGTGATAGTAGTTGTTTTTGTTGTCTCTGTTGCTTATCTTCAGTATAGTTAATAGCGCTGCCATCCTTATTAACTGCATATTAATTCCATTTGTATGGTGCGTCACTATGATTAAAAAATAAACATAATTACCAGTTGCTATTATATTCATATATCATTACTGTTCTTAGCCGTACAGTTAATGCAGCTTTCCTTTATTTCTAGAGAATGCATAGTGTTAAGCTTAAACGAACTGTAAGAAAACGTGAAAAAAGAAAATTTATGAATCCAGGAGGTATTTATGAATCCAAGAACGCGAATTTATGAATCCAGGAGGTGTTTATGAATCCAAGAACGCGAGATTTATGAATCCAGATGTTTATGTTATATAAGAACGCAAATTTATGAATCTAGATGTTTATGAATCCAAGAACGCGAATTTATGAATCCATGAGATGTTTATGAAACCAAGAACGCGAATTTTATGAAATGCGCATTAATGATTATGAATCCATAATGCGAATTTATGAATCCATGGTATAGAAGTTTATGATCCCAAGAACGTGAACTTATGAATCCGGGAAGATGTTTATGATCCAAGAACGCGAGATTTAGAATCCGAGAAGTGAAATGAGACAAAACGTGAGATTTTGGAACCTAAGAAAGATAAATAAAAAAGAAAGAAGGAAAGAAAGAAAAACGTGGGAATTGATAATCTAAGAAAGTGAAATTGAGACAAGAGAGTTTAATTAAGGACGAAAAAAGTGAGATGCAAGACGTCTGCACCTGATCGAAGAGAGAACGGTAGACGCAGGGATTGGGGGGGTGAATCTAGAGATGAGAGTAGTTGCATATAGGCGAGATTACCATGGTTATGTGGTATAGGAGAGCCAGAGTAGTTTTGGGCGGAGGGAGTACGTCTCAAGTAGACAGTGTGTGAGTTGTGGTGATTGTGTGTTGAGGTTGATGGTTGATCTTGCTGTTTATTGATGTGTACTGGGTGTGGTGTTGTTGATTGAGTGTTGTGGTGTTGTTGATTGGTTGTTTTATTGAGTGTTATGGTTGTTGGTTTTATTGGGTGTGTGGTTGTGATTGTTATTGTTATTGTTGTGTTTTTATGATGTTTACTGTTGTGTGTGTTGCAGGATGTCTTTTACGAGATGGGGGTAATGTCGAGGCCTTAAGTGAATAAAGTAAAATTAATATGGTATAGAACTGTAAGTCGTCCGTTCTGTGTCGGACAACTTGGATGTAGATTGATTAGATTTGAAGAGGATTTGGGGTGGGGTATGAAGGATTGGCGGGATGGGGGGGGGGGGAGGGCAGGGGAGAGAAGGGGAGGGGGTGGAAGAACTAGAGTGATTGAGAAGGAAGAAGAGAGAGAGAGAGGAGCAAGCAGTGACGATAAGAAGAGATAGGAGAGGAGATTAGCGGCGATTGGAGAAAAGAGAAGACAAACAAACAAAGAAAGCATACAAACTGAAGACGAGAAGGCTTTACGCAGAAGCCTTCTTTGAAAGGAAAGGGCGAGTTGACGGGGGGACGGCGGGAGGAGGAGGGTAGTAATGACGGATGACGAAGCGCAGAGGTGGCTCTGAAGCGATGTATTGACTTTGCTTGGGGAGTGTAGACGTTAAAATGGATTATTTCGTAGTAATCTTGGATTCAGAACGACTCGATAAGTCACACGTGAGCGTTACTTGAAGGACGGGTGTTTCATTTTGCATATCGCGACTAGAGATATTTTTGTTTTCCTTTGTGTATTGTTTGGACGTCTTTGATATCTGCTTTGAAATTATAGATGATGTAGTTAGAGTCAGTTAGTACGAGAAGGTGTAATAGTAGACCCTGATTTGTTGTTAGTACTATTTTCTTTTCTCCTTCTGGCGTTCGTATTTTTTCTGTGTAGTTCTTGTGTTTGTCTGATTTTATGTTGTTGTCTCTTGTGTTGCTGTGTTATCGTCTGTTATCGTGCTCTCTCTTATCTTCTCCTTCTTGTTTATCTTAAGGCTCGTGATTTTCCCTACTTTGTATGCACTGTTATATCTTGTGTCTTTGTGTTTTATCCTGGTATATTTGTTATTTGCGTATATATTTTCCTTTATCTTTTTTTTTAATTGATTTTATTTTTTTTATTTATATATTTATTTTTTCTCTAATTATTATATTTTATTTTTATTATATATAATCTTTTTTTTCATTTCTGTTTCTTCTTCTGTGGATCTTCCTTACTTATTTTTTCTTCTTTTTCTTAGTCTTTTCTTCCTTTTTCTATTTTCTCCTCTTCTTTCCATTTTTTTTTTTTTATTATTATTATTTATTTTATATTAATATCTTCTACTTTCTTATTCTTTTATCCTCTTCTCTCTATCTATTTTCTTTATCTATATATCTCTTTCTTATATTATCTTCTACTCTTTCCTTCCTTTCTACTTCTCTAGCACTCTCTTAGTTCTTTGACCTCGTGGTACGTCCTTATTTCTATCTATCTCTATGTGTGTGTGTGTGCTTTGTATTCCTTCCCTTCTTCCTCTCCTCCTTTTCCTCTCTCCTCCTTCCCACCTTCTCTCCCTTCCTCCTCTTTCCTCCCTTGTCCTTCCCTCGCTTCCATTTCTTCCTTCCTCTCATCCTTATTCCCTCCTCTCTCCCTCCTTCCTTCCCCTCTCTCTCATAGTCCTACACACATAACAACCTCCCCCACCCCCATCCCCCTCTATCCTAGTATACCTCTCCACAAACCATCCACGTTGATCATTGAATTTTATAGTCTACATTATGCTCTTTGATTTAGTACTGAATATGATATGTTTATTTGTATATGTCTTTATTTTCTTTGTCTCATATGAAGATACATTATTGGGTTGGGAATCTCGCATGCCAATATATAAAAATTCGACCGAATTATTATATGAATGTGATAGTTATGTTGGTGTTATAGATTATATTGTTCGTCTATTATCATACTGTTTTGGTCTGCTGAATATGATTTGCTATTCTAAGGTGTATGATGATTGCTCGTTTGCTTTATTTTCAAAGTAGTACTTTTGGCGTATAGGTTTCCTGTTTCAATAGGATTCTGTATTAATCTGTTTTTTCATATGTTTTTTTGATATATAATGAATTGAATTATGTGTCACATCAATATACATCTTATTACATTACTACACACAGCACACACACATAACATCAACTACAACACCACAGCTACCACACACATTAGTCCCTACATCACTAATACATCAATCACATCACCATCACTATACAACGTCACTTTACACAACATAAAGTCCATACATACTCATTACTTCCTAATATCTGAGTTTGTTGCTGTGTTTGCGTTGTTATATATCTATGTTATTATATGGCTGTATTTACTTTGTCAAATAACTAATCGCATACAATGCTACACACACACATCACAACTCATACCACATCACAGTCTTACTCTACACACACTAACATCACACTACTCAACACACTCATACATCATTAATCTTTGCAACAACACAAAACACATCTAACACAAGTTGCCCTATTAATCTTTACTACTACTCAACAACAATTAATTTATCTGCGTAATGTAGCTGTTTAATGGGCGTAGTTATTTAATATCTACTTGTATTATTTTTATGACTTGTATGACATCAAAACACTGGCACACTCTACACTATACACACTGCACGCACACGTATCACAGCAAATCATCTGACACACTAAGTCTCATACATACACATTCCTCACATTATCTGCGTGTGTTTGTTTGACGTGTATATGCTTATCTATGTTATTTTATCTTCATCATCAAAAACCGCTCGGCACATCATACGGACACACACACGACATCACACACATTACTTACATGGACCACACCATACACGTTCTCACTCCATCGCTCACATACTATCACACACCACGCAATCACTACACATTAATACCTACACACACACATCATACACCTACATCACTATCTCTAGCACATCAATCACACAACACCTCACGGCATCACAAAACACAACACAACCACACACACCGGCAACACAACACGCACAAACAAAACACCAACAAACACACACACACACACACACACGCAGCACACACACACGCCACACACACACACACACACACAACACACACACCCGCACACACACACACAAATATTTGATACATTGCTTGCATTACCCGCCTAAATCCCAAGCGCTCTGAATATTGAAGATGTTGGTGTGGGTGACATCTGTTGCTGAATCCACACACTTGCGCCGCGAATTCCACACCTGCGTATGTTGTTTGTGTGAAATGAGTCATAATCTTA
Source organism: Penaeus vannamei (assembly GCF_003789085.1). Classification (NCBI taxonomy): domain Eukaryota; kingdom Metazoa; phylum Arthropoda; class Malacostraca; order Decapoda; family Penaeidae; genus Penaeus; species Penaeus vannamei. Next base: position 585,674 of record NW_020872683.1, read on the forward strand.
TCATTAACATTTTTTTTTTCATATATCTACACATGCAGATACATTTAGATACACTTGCACACAGACAGACACGCGTATATAAACATTCACACAGATAGACACACATGCACACAGACAGACACACACACACACACACACACACACACTTACACACACACACACACTTCACACTTACACACAAACACTTACACACACACACACACAAACACTTACACACACACACAAACACAAACACTTACACACACACACACACACACACACACACACACACACTTACACACACCTACACAGACACACAAGAATCCTCTTCTTTAAACGCGTAAAACACATTGAAAAAAAATCAAGCCAACTATAATAAACAACCTCTCAAAACAAAAAAACAAACAAACAAAAACACAAGAAAATAGTATAGAGAACTAAAAAATGCTTATGGAGTTTATCCTACCGTCTCAAGTGTTCTGCAATACGATAAGGGCGAAGTCTGGTTGGGTTACTGGAGGAAATGCGTCTTTAAGCCATATGTGTTCCTGTCCTCGCAAGCGATCTCGTACAATAAATAATTAAGTTCTGAAATATATATATACATATATATATATATATATATATATATATATATATATATATATATATATATATTAGTATGTTAAGATAGATAATGAGATTGATATTGATGATAACTGTAGTCATTAACATAGAACTGAATTTGTCAAAAAAAAAAAAAAAAATGTTTTCACTGTCCTTTTATCTATTTATTAATTCATTATTGTTGTCATTATTATCATTATCATTAATATTTTTTTTTTTTTTTATTATTATTATTTTTTACAAGTAAGCCGATAATTCATATTCAGGCAAGAGATTACTGGAGCTGAATGAATAATGATGATAAATGTGATAATGAAAAAAAGAATAATGATGGGAAGGAAGATGATAATAATAGTGAATAAGTAATAATGAAAGTAATGATGGAAATTAATAATAATGATGTTAATGAAAATAATAATGAAAATAATGATATGATATGCTGATAATAATCAAGATGATAATAATAATAATGATTATCATTATCATTTATACTTATCATGATAACAATGATAAAAATGGCATTAATGATAGTAACGTTGATAATGACAATAAAGATGATAACATCAACAACAATGATGATAAAAATAAAAATGACAGTGATAATGATAATGATAATTAGGATGATTATGAAAATTGAATAATAAATGGCAGTAATAATGTAAGGGTAAATAATATTAAGAAAACAAATGATGATAATTCAACGAGAATATCAATAATGACAGTAATAACAACAATAACAGGAATGATAATAAAAACAATAATAATAATAATAATGATAATAATAACAATGACGAGGAAACAAAACAATAATCATAACATATATTAACAATAATCATAATAAAGATACCAAAGATTAAAAAATATGACAACAGTAACAACAATAATAAAAATGATAACAATAATATCAATGATGATGATGACAATAACAATAACGATGAAAAAATAATAATAATCATAACAATGATATTAACAATAATATAAACGTAAAAAGATTAAAAATAACAGTAACAATACTAATAGAAAATAATAACAATAATAACAACAATAATGATGAAAATAACAATAACAATGAAAACAATGATAATAATCACAACAATGATACTAACAATAATCATAATAAAGATAACAAAGATAAAAAACTAACAGAAACAACAATGATAAAATACAATAACAGCGACAATAACAATAATAATAACGAAAAAAAAAACAATAAACAACAACAAACAACATCAACAATAACAGTAATCAAGAAACCAAAAAAACAAAAACAAAAAACAACAGCAACAGCAATAATAAGAAAATAATAACAACAACAACAACAATAGTAACTAAGACCCCCCCCCAAAAAAAAACAGCAATAATAAAAATAATAACAACAACAACAATATAACTAAGAACCCCCCCCCCAAAAAAAAAAACACATAATAAGAAAATAATAATAAATAACAACAATAACAACAATAACGAGTATTAGGGCCGAGGCAGGATACAGGATGCAGGCTAATAACACGGGTAAACATCCTTCCTTACGTAACCTGTCATCTCTGTAAAGGTCGGGTTCAATTACCTTATTTTCCTACAAAGACAATACAATGAACAAACAATGAACAAAGACAATGAACAAAGAACAATAGAACAAAGACAATGACAAAGACAATGAACAAAGACAATGAACAAAGACAATGAACAAAGACAATGAACAAAGACAATGAACAAAGACAAACACAGATAAAGACAAAGATAATGAACAGAGACGATAAATGACAATAGACACAGACTAATGAACAAAGACAAAGACAAAGATAATGAACAAAGACAAAGATAATGAACAAAGACAATGAACAAAGACAATGAACAAAGACAATAATGAACAAAGACAATAACAAAGACAATGAACACAATGAACAAAGACAATGAACAAAGACAATGAACAAGAATGAACAAAGACAATGAACAAAGAAAAGATGAACAAAGACAATTAAGACAAAGACAAAGACAATGACAAAGACAATGAACAATGAACAAAGACAATGTAATGTACAAAGACAAAGACAATGATAATGTACAAAGACAAAGATAATGAACAAGACATGAATAATAGACAAAGACAATACAAAGACAAAGATAATGAACAGAGACAAAGATAATGGACAAAGGCAAATATAATGAATATAGACAAAGACAATGAACAAAGACAAATATAATGAATAAAGACAAAGATCATGAACAAAGACAATGTACAAAGACAAAGACAATGAACAAAGACAAAGATAATGAACAAAAAAACAATGAACAAAATGAACAAAGACAAAGCAAAAGCAGAACCGGGATGAACGACTAGATAACAACAAAGCAACAATGAACAATAGGAAAATAAGAATGTACGAAGAAAAAAAACAAGAATGAACAATAAAACAACAAAAGAAATAAGAATAAGCAACAAAATAAGAAGAGACAAAGACAAAACAATAAACAAAAAGCATGCACAAACAACAACAAAAATAAAACCAAACCAAAGAACAACAAAACAACAGTAAACAACAATAAACAATAACAAAACAGTAAACAGAAACAACAACAAATAAGAACCAAAATCAACTAAATAACAAAGGTGTGTATACAGAGAAATTAACCTAAGCAGGTTATCATTAATCCCATCGGATGATGATGATGATGATGGTGATGGTGATTGATGGTGTGATAGTGATGATGATGGTGATGAAGATGATGATGGTGATAATGATAATGATGGTGATAATCATGAAGATGATGGTAATGATGATGATGATGGTAGTGATGATGATGATGGCGATGGTGATTATGGTGATGATGATGGTGTTGATCATGATGATGATGGAAGTGATGATGGTGATGGTTATAGTGATGATAATAATGATGATGGTATTGATGATGGTGATGATGATAATGATGGTGATGAAAATGATGATGATTAGGATGATGATGGTGATGATGATGATGGTGATGATGGTAGTGATAAAGATGATGATAAAGATGATGATAATAACAATTATTATTAATATTACTACGAATGATAAAAATGATCATAATGTTAACAATAATGAAATCACTGTTAATAACAAAAATAACAGTAATAGTAATGATAATATGATAAAAAAAAAATCATGATAAATCACCAAACAGAACACGGTTTTCTTTCTTTCTTTCATTTTTCTTGTTTTCTTTCTTTCTCTCTCTTTCTTCTTATTTTCCTTTCTTTCTTTTTTCTTTCTTGCTTTCTCTCTTTTTCTTCTTTCTTTCTTTTTTCTCTTTCTTCTTTCTTCTTTTCTTCTTTTTCTTTTTTTTCTCTTTCTGTCTTCTTTTTCCTTTTTTTTTCTTTCTTTCTTTAAAGGCTTTACAAGATGTCCATTATGGCGCAGATGTAAAGTGCGACGAAAGATGCGAAAACAAGAATGAGATGATGTTAGCGAGATGGGGTGGGGGGTGGGGGGGGGTAGAGGGGAGAGGGGGTCTGGGGGGCTGGGAGAGGAGGGAGAGGGGGAAAAGGGAGGGGAGGGAAGGGAAGGGAAAGGAGGGAGGGAGGGAGGAAGGGTGGATGAAGTGGGAGGGGAAGGAAGAGAGGGGGAAGGGACGGTAGGGAGGGAAGGGAGGGAGGAGGAAAGAAGGGGGATGGGACGGTAGGGAGGGAGGGAGGGGTGGATGATGAGGGAGGGAGAAATCTATCTTGTTTCGGTTGAGAAAGAATGCGTTTTTTATTTTTATTTTTTGTTTTGTTTCTCAGCTTTCTCATTGTCTGTAGGTCTATGCATACACACACACACACACACACACACACACACACACACACACACACACACACACACACGCACGCACACTCAAACACACACAAACACAAACACTCACCCTCACACACATACACAAAAATGCCAAAAAAAAGCAATGGTACTTTGAGTAAGAACTGGCCAAGATGACATTTAAAATGACAACGACAAGAAAGTGTTGATTGTACACATGATGATATGGCGATGATGACAATAACATAAATAGTATCGATATATAAAATGATAATGTTGGTAATTACATTGATTGCGAAAAAGATGATGATAATAATGGCAATAGTGATAGAAATGATAATGATGCTAATGACGATAATAAATGATGCTAGTAATGATAATGATGGTAGTGATGATGATGATAATGAAAATAATAATAACAATGATAATATTAATAATGATAATGATAATAATAATAACAACAACAACAACAACAACAACAATAATAATAATAACAATAATGATAATAATGATAGAAATAATAATAATGATTATCATTATTATAATGGTGATGATAATGATAACAATAATAATGATAATAGTAATGAATACAATAATGAAACAACAACAATAATAGTAAAAGATAATCAATATTAATGACGACAATTATAATGATGATAATGACAATAATAAATAAATGATAATAACATATATAATGTTAATAAAGATAATGTAATGACAATGACAGAAATGGATATAATGATAATGATCATACTCGTACTAATAAAAAGATGATAATCATAATAACAAAGACAACGATAATATTAACATCAGTGAATCAAAATGCTAATAATTATGATGCAAATAATAATAATAATAAACAATAATAATGATGATAATAATAATAATGATAATGAAATAATGATGATAATGATAATAATGATAGTAATATTGATAATATCAACAATAATGATAATATTGTAATGTTGATAATACTAATAAAGATAATAGTAGTAATAATGTAAAAAAAAACAAACAATAATGGTAATTATAATAGTAATAGTTATGATGGTGATAATAGTAACAATAATAATGATTATGGTAACATCAATAATTATTTTAATGATAATAAAGATAAATGGTAAAATGATTACGAATAATGATAGTTATAATGATTAAATATTAATGAAAAAAATGAAAACAATACAATAATGATCATTATAATGATGATAATAACAATAATAACAACAATGATAATAATGATAACTAAAATAATAAAAGTAATGATAATAGTAAGAACAATATTGATAACTATAATAATAATAATAACAATAATGACAATAACAATACCAAGAATAATGACAAAGTAATGACAATAATGAAAAAAACAACATTGATAATGATAGTAAAAGTGATGATCGTAGTAATAATAAAGATAATGATTATAATGATAATGATAAAAGTAATAATAATAAGAGTTGTATTGGTAATAAAATAATAATGATAATAATTTTAAGGATGAAGTAGTAGTAATGATAACGACAATAATAATGATAATGAAAGTAGTAATAATGATAATAATAATAGCAATAAGAATAGATAGATGAATGAATAGATAAATAAATAATGACAGTAGTAGTAGTAATAACAATAATAATAAATTAAATAATGATAATGATAAGGATAATAATAATGATAATAACAATAATGACAATAGTAATGACACCATTCTTATGGATTTTTTTTTAGGAATAAAAACAGTAATAATGACAGTAATTGATAACACTAATACTGATGATGAGAGAGAGAGAGAGAGAGAGAGAGAGAGAGAGAGAGAGAGAGAGAGAGAGAGAGAGAGAGAGAGAGAGAAGACAGAGAGACAGAGAGAGAGAGAGAGAGAGAGAGAGAGAGAGAGAGAGAGAGAGAGAGAGAGAGAGAGAGAGAGAAAGAGAGAAAGAGAAAGGGAAAGAGAAACGAAAACGAAAACGAAAACGAAAAAGAAAAGAAAGAAACAGAAAAAAATAGAAAGAAAGACAGCCAAACAAACAAACAGAGAGAAAAGACACACACAAAAAAAATTGTCCCGTTCCACTATACACTCAACGGACCCCGAGGGTAGCCTGAGTGTGGCCATCACGTACAGTCTGTTAACACAACGTGAGCAGACGCCGGGGTGAGCTGACCGCGCTGTGGCGAGCTCCCGTTGTACAAGATCTCAGCTGCTGTTGTTGTTGTTTTTTTTCCTAGGCAACAGTGAGTAGATTGTTGTAGTTGTTTGGTGTTTCACTGGTGTGTTGGAAGATTTTTTTTATGGTGATGTTGTGGGAGTTATGAATGTGTTGTGAATGTTTTTTGTTTTTTTTTTTTTTTGTGTTGATGGTGATGTGGATATTGTGGTTATTTATTATCAGAATGTTTTTTTTTGTCTATTTGTTGTTATTCTTGTTCGCTTCTGAGTTGAATGACGGATAAAGCAAAACATACAAGATATATGTGATATTTAAGTAATGCGTAAATAGGTTGGTGAACTTGTGACTTGACTAGATTCTTGACATA
>NW_020872683.1:597566-602566 GCF_003789085.1 Penaeus vannamei
CCAATCATGTATGTTCCCACATCACATAGGTTCACTGGAAAGACTTAACTTGCTTTAATCTTGGATTTAGTAAACAGCGCATCTGCCGCGATCTACCACACGTGATGTAAACAAAGACTTCCTTACTGAGAGAGACCATGAGTATAAAGACATTCAGTTAAGAGCATATATAAAGGTATAACATGATCACAAATACCATATTCCAATGCGATTAAATTTCTGATATACATATCTCACCATCATTGTTATCATCATGATCAAATACAACCTTTAAGATGCATTTTCATCTCGCGGTTCTCAGGCTCTCTTGTTTACATGTTCTTCCACGAAAAGCAACTAATGAACTGTGAAGATTTTGGGAAGTAAACAAAATGATTATGAAGAGTAAACAAAATTAAAATAGCTCTTTGCGTGTTGCGTGTAGCTGTCTTTCATTTTTCTTGGGATGAACTGTCTGTAAGTCTCTCTCTCTCTCTCTCTCTCTCTCTCTCTCTCTCTCTCTCTCTCTCTCTCTCTCTCTCTCTCTCTCTCTCTCTCTCTCTCTCTCTCTCTCTCTCTCTTCTCTCTCTCTCTCTCTCTCCTCTCTCCTCCTCTCTCTCTTCTCTCTCTCTCTCTCTCTCTCTCTCTCTCTCTCTCTCCTCTCTCTCTCTCTCTCTCTCTCCTCTCCCCCTCCCTCCCTCCTCTCTTCCTCCTCTCTCTCTCTCTCTCTCTCCCTCTCCCTCTCCATCATCTCTTTTTCCTCCCTCACCTTTCTCGTTTCCCCTTTTTCCTCTTCAGCGACTCCTTACCATTATCTCTCACACTTCTCTCATTTCTCTAATTGTTGCAAAACCCTAGTTGCAAACCCGCCACCTTCCAGTCTTGCAACATGTCGACTGTTCTTCAATGACGTCTTGCAGTTCGACCTTCAGAAAAACCGTGACAATGGAAAACAAACCTTAGATCACAGAGACCTAGGAGATACCTTGTTGCTTGCTAAAATAAATTGATAGATAAATAGATTTAAAAAAAATACATGCTAAAAAATGTATGGTGGTATTCTTGTAAATCTGTATTTTTACCTCACTTGAAGTCGAAATATTTGCTGGGAGGTACTCAGTAAGACTCAATATATTTGCAGTCACTAATTAGCATTATAATTGTATTTTTGTGTTAATTAGTATTTAATAGTTCTGTTATTATCATAAATCTTCTTATTTATGTGATTATACATTCATGCATTCATTTGTTATTCACTTATAGTTTAACCATATAAGACATGATATACCTTGTTCACTGATCGCGACTCCATTCCTGGGACAGTAAGTACCTTAATCTATGTTCGTATCCTGTGGTTTCTCTTAATTCCTGTCATTCGTTCAGATTCTCTCATGTCTTTTCGTAATGAGATGTTTAACGACGAGGTTTAATTAGATTGATATTTGAGTCGTTGAGAGAGACCACTCGTTATAGCGGCCAGGGCAAGGCACCCCACTCCTCCCTGTGACCTACTACCACGCCCTTCGTCTGTACACCATGTTATCTAACCTTTCCTTTCTCCCTCTTCCTTCTTCCTTCTCCCTTCATCTCCTTTCGATTTTCTCCCGTTCGTCTTTCCTTCTCACTTCTTTTCCCTTTCATTCCTCGTTCTCTTCTCTCTTCCTTTTTTCATCTTCTTGTCCCTCAGTTCCTTTTCTTCGCTTTTGCTCTCCTCATCATGCCCTTACCTCCTTCTCCTTTCCTTCCCTAACCTCTTCTTCCCTCTTCTCATTCCCATCTATTGTTTTTCTCTCTCTTTCTCTCCAAACCCCTTCCGTTCTCCTCTCCTTTCCTATATTTCCCCCTCCTTTCCCCTTCCCTTCTACCTTTACCCTTCCCCCCTCCCTCCCTCCCTCCCTCCCCTTTTCCTCCTCCTCTCTCTTCGTCCCCTTCCTTTCTCCTCCCCCATCTTTTCCCTTACCTCCCCCCCCGTCCTTCCTCCTCCCCCCCCCCACCCTCACTACCTATTAATTGAGGTGAAAATCATTGAAAATTCACAACACACTTACAAGACAATTAAAAACGGACTCTTAATTACATAAATGATTATGGATAATTTAGGATAACAGGATATATCCTCTTTTTGATTTGTGTCCATATTTTTTTCTTCCTCTTATTTGCTATTACTTTTTTTTTTCGTTTTCTTTGCATACTTATTCATTTCTTCCTTTATCCTATTTTTTTACACCCTTTTGATCTATCTGTATGTAACAGATACTCTCTCTCTCTCTCTCTCTCTCTCTCTCTCTCTCTCTCTCTCTCTCTCTCTCTCTCTCTCTCTCTCTCTCTCTCTCTCTCTCTCTCTCTCTCTTCTCTCTCTCTCTCCTCTCTCTCTCTCTCTCTCTCTCTCTCTCTCTCTATCTCTCTCTCTCTTATTTTATTTTCTAAAAAAAAAAATCCTCCTTCTTTGTTTTTCACTTCTTTCTTTCTTTTACATCTGCTTTCTTCTTTCCATTCCTTGTACGTAACAAAGACACGTATGTAAAGACGTTTATTTTCGTAATCTGCATGCGTGAATATGCAGAGTGCGTGTAAAATAACTTATGATGACTTGTGCAAAAACGGTAGATCTGTTGTTGTTTTTTGACGCTTTCTCTCTTCTTTTTATTATTTTACATTTTGTCTGTTCTCTCTCTTTGGCTGATTTTTAAAATTCTATTTTTCTCTGTCTTTCTGTTTATATATGTCTATTTTTCTATACATCTCTCTCTCTCTCTATCTATATATTTCTCCCTCCTTCCTTTATCTCTCTCTCTATGTCTCTCTCTTCCTCCATCTCTCTCTCTCTCTTCTCTCTTCTCTCCTCTCTCTTCTCTCTCTCTCTCTCTCTCTCTCTCTCTCTATATATATATACTATTATATATATATATATATATATATATATATATATATATATATATATATATATATATATATATATATATATATATATATCACAATTTCTTGCCTTCCATCTCTCTCTCTATTTCTCTTCTTCCTCCATCTCTCTCTCTTCTCCCTCTCCTCCCACCTCCTTCTCGTCTTCCCCTTTCGTCCCCTCCTACCTCTTCTCTTTTCCCTTCTCTCATTTCCCATGCTATTGCAGTATGTTTTAAGCATATGCTGTGCGTGTTCAGTATAATTGCGTTTGTCAAAATTATTATAATCATTATTCTGTCTTTTCTTCTTCCTATTCGTCTTTTTAATTTTTGTTCTCATTTTTCTCCTTCTGTCATACTTCCTTTCCATTCTCCATCTCTTTTTTTTATTTCTTCTTCGTTTCCTTCTTCTTCATCCTTTATTTCATCCTTCTCTGTTATCTTTTGGTTATCTTCTTCTCTTTTTCTTTTCTCTCTCTTCCTTCCGCTCTCTTCTCTTCTTTTTTTCTTCCCCATCTCCTCATCATCCATTTTCTTCTACTTCCCTTTCGTCTTCTCCTTTCTCCACCTTCTTTATTCCTTCTTCTCCTACTTCTTTTTCTTCTTTTTCTCGAATCAATATAGCACATGTAGATAGGTTGCGTAGAAGGATTACTTATGAAGATTCTTCTTATTTCATCCTCCTATTCTCTCTCTCTCTCTATCAATCTATCTATATTCAAATATTTCTCTCTCTCTATCTTCTCCTCTCTATCTGTCCCCTTTCTCTTTCCTCCCCCCCTCTTTCTGCTTCTTTCCTCTCTTCTCTCTCTCTGTCTCTCTCTCTCTCTCTCTCTCTCTCTCTCTCTCTCTCTCTCTCTCTCTCTCTCTCATCTCTCTCTCTCTTCTCCCCCCCCCCTTTTCCTTCCCGCGTGCCTTAAGAAGAGAGAGAGAGCAAGAAGAGAGAGAAGAGAGAGAGAGAGAGAGAGAGGAAGAGAGAAGAGAGAGAGAGAGAGAGAGAGAGAGAGAAGACAGACAGAAAATCCACGCCTCTACGAAGTCCCTCCACTCAGCCGCGACTCGGACTGCTTGCTCTCATGCAGGGCTAATCTCAGGAATGCATGCAAAATTACCGGCGCGTCAATGTGCTTGTCCCCCGTGCATGACGTCGGGGCACGAGGTGGCGTTTCCGAGAAGTTGCTGTCGTGTTTTTTTTTTTTTTTTTTTTTTTTTTTTTTTTTCTATTCGATTTTTTTCATTTTTGTTCTCATTTTTTTCTCTTTATGTCATACTTCTTTTCATTCTCCATTCATTCGTTTTCTTTTTAATTTCTTCTTTCGTTTTCTTCTCCTTCATCTTTATTTCATCCCTTCTTCGTTTATCTTTTGGTTGGCGTTTCCGAAGAAGTTGCTGTCGTTTTTTTTTTTTTTTTTTTTTTTTTTTTTTTTTTTTTAGGATTGGGGGGGGGGTGTAATGCGTGATTACTTACAGTCGTGCTCATACAACTGCACATAAACACACTCATACATATATAGGTATTATACATACACACATCCATCCACCCACTCCATCCATTTGTATATTTTCCTCCAATTCTATTGATTTATCTTTGGAGTCATTTTTTACCACCTGCTGATACCTTTCTCTTAATAAACCATTTGATAATAACAAATTTCAAAGTAATTACATTGGTCTTCAAGATTTATAATGGGATAATTAAGACTCGACGTCGCTTATAGAGAGTCCAAGATGATCTGGTTAAGTCGTGAGGGATTATGCAGAACCTTAAGCGTGAAGAATCGAGAAGAAAATTCAAAGCGGTATTTCAGACACGTAACACACATCACACACACGACACACACACACACACACACACACACACACACACACACACACGACACACACACACGACACACACACACACACACACACACACACACAGACATCTATATACACACACAACTATAACCACAATTTGTGTTTTGTTAATTGAGGCCGTATTTTTGGAAGTCCGATGCATCTTGTTGTCACAACAGCATGATAATCTCAGCATTATACATAGAACAGTACATAATGATATTTAAGATGGAGCTGCTGATAATTATATATAACTGACTTTATATATACATTTATATCATGGAAGAT
>NW_020872684.1:17500-20000 GCF_003789085.1 Penaeus vannamei
GGGGTTAACATATCATCCATCACTGTCGGTCACGCAATAATTCTGCTGTTACTGTAACCAGCTGGTCTTGCTTTTGACAATAATTTGAAATTATTTGGAAAGAGAAGCGGATAATTGTGCCACTCCATGTATCATTTTCAAAGACACTTTTTTATTGATATTGTTATTGATAACATAGCGGTGATAATTATGATAATGATAATGATGGTAATAATTATAAAGATAATATCAATAGTAATAGTTATAGTAATGATGACAATAAAAGTAAAAATTTTGACAATGATGATTATCATAGTCATATTAATGGTAATGATAATAATGACAATAACAAGAGCAACAACAACAATGAAAATATTAATGAAATATTACTTATACTTTGTAATTTTTTAGAATATTATATATATATATATATATATATATATATATATATATATATATATATATTATATACTATATATGTATATATATATATATATATAATATATATATATATATATTATATATATATATATATATGTGTGTGTGTGTGTGTGTGTGTGTGTGTGTGTGTGTGTGTGTGTGTGTGTGTGTGTGTGTGTGTGTGTGTGTGTGTGTGTGTGTGTGTGTGTGTGTGTGTGTGTGTGTGTGTGTGTGTGTGTGTGTGTGTGTGTGTGTGTGTGTGTGTGTGTGTGTGTAATATATATTTCTGCAATCATATTATTTCCTATCTGGGAATAGCAGCCCAGAAAAGCAATCTTCAACGAAATTAGAAGCTAGACTGAAAATTCTGCTTTTAGAGTTAACATCTTCCTTTTCCTTGTGTCGGTCTGTCATCCCTTGCACGAGAGCGCTGTGGCCTGATATGTTAATGAATTGTTATCTGATAAGAGTATTGGCCAGGTATTCGTCCGAATCTGTGAATGATGATCATCCTCGTTGTCTTTATGGTTATCCTCATCATCCTTATTCCTATCATCACTATCACTATCATCATCATCATCATCATCATCCTTATTCCTATCATCACTATCATCATGATCATCACCATCCATCATCATCATCAATCATCATCATCAAATCATCATCATCATCTTTATTCCTATAAACACTATCATCATCCTCATCATCATTATCCTCCTCCTCCTCCTCACATCATCACAATCATCATAATAATCATGATCATCACCATCATCACAATCCTCATCCTCATCACCACCACAATCACTATCATCACCATCACCACCCTCATCATCATCACAATCATCCTTATCACTATCATCATCCTCATCACAATCCTCACATCATCACTTTCATTATCCTCCTCATAATTTACATAAAAGCTCCTTCACAGTTACTGTCCATTCTTTATCACCAAAACTATAACTAAACTTCTATAACAAAACTTATTAAAAGTTTCTTTTTATGTATCACTTTATAACAAAACGGTTGTGTCTCATGATTCTCCATTTCCTTCCTTTATTCTGCTGTCTCACTTCCCTCTTACCATCTTCTTGTCTTTTCTCGCCTCACCAGTCACCCACCATTCACATTTTATTTATTTTTCTTTCACCTTCCCGACCTTACATCGAAAAGGTTCTGTTTCTCTTAACTCTTTTCAGGCCACTGACCTTAAGCTCTATTTTTCGATATATTTTTTTTCTTTCTCTCTCCTTTTCTCTGATTCAGGTTCTTGCTCTTTCTCTTCGCTCTTTTTCCTTCTCTGGTTGTGTCTCTTCTGCCTCTCTCTTTCTTCGGTTTGTATGTTTCACTACATTTGTCGATACATGTCTCTCTCTTCCTCCTTCTTTCTTTTCTCTCTGTTTATTTTTTTTCTCTCTCTCTCTCTCTTCCTCATTTATTTTCTCTCCCTTTCTTTCTTTCTTTCTTTCTCTTCTCCTTCCAATTCCCCCCCCTTTCTCTGTCTCTCCTATACCCCCCTCTCTCTCTCTCTATTCTCTCTCTCTCTCTCTCTCTCTCTCTCTCTCTCTCTCTCTCTCTCTCTCTCTCTACTGATCTCTTCTCTCTCTCTCTCTCTCTCTCTCTCTCTCTCTCTCTCTTCTCTCTCTCTCTCTCTCTCTTCTCTCTCTCTCTTTCGCTCTGTCCTTTCCCTCTGTCCTTTCCCTCTATCACTCCAATTTCTTAGAACGAAAGGTGATCTCTAACACTTTTTTACCATTTCTTTCTTCTCTTATCTGGAATAAAAACCTCTTAATTACCGATAAGTTTAAGCATAGTACCAACTCCTTCAACTTTTTCTAAACCCTAAACTATAAAGAAAAATAAAGAAGAAAAAAAGTGAAATTGCTAAAAAAAACAACGAGATTTTGAACCACAAGACGAAACTCCATTAAAAAACACCCTCTACCCTTAACTAATAAAAAGAACGAAAGACAGAAAGAAAGAAGAAGAAGAAGAAAAAAGGGAAGAAAAGAAAGAAAGGAGAAGGAGAAAAAAAGTCAGTTGCTTAAAAAAGGAAAAGAAGAAGAAGAAAAAGTCAGTTGCTTTAAAAACACTTTTTTTC
>NW_020872684.1:25000-30000 GCF_003789085.1 Penaeus vannamei
GGCGAGGCTCCCGCTTGGCCTAATAAAGTGTTTAGTGACGGCGTGTCGCGGAGCTCCGCGTCGCGTTTTATGTGCGGAGGGAAGGAGGGAGGGGTTGGTGGGGAAAGGAGGGTGGGAGGATGGAGGGAGGGGGGGGAAGGAGGGAGGAGGGTGTAGGAGGGAGAGTAGAGGGAGGTGGGGAAGGAAGGAGGGAGGAGGGGTGGAGAAGGAGGGAGGGAGGGAGAAGGAGGTTGAAGGAGGGAGGAGGGTGGACGAAGGAGGGAGGGATAGAAGGGAGGGAAGAAGGAGGGTAGGGAAGGAGGAAGGGAGGAGGGAGGTAGAGGTGGGAGGGGGGAAGGAGGGAGGGAGGGTGGAGGTAGATAGGGAGGGGAAGGAGGGAGGAGGGATGGAGGTAAGTGGGAGGAGGTATAGAGGGAGGGGAAGGTGGAGTTGGGGTGGTTGAGGATGAGTTGGGAGCCGGGGGATGAGGTAGGGGGAGGGAAAGGCTAGAAGAGTGAGGTCGAGAGAGTCTGGTAGGGAATAGGAGTGATATGTCATTTTTTTGTCTTTTTTTTTTTTAGTATATTTATTGCTTATTACTCTATCTACCATTTCTGTTCGTCATGATCTTTGTATGTGTCTTTTATTTTATCTTATTTTTTTAGGGAGGGAAGAAAGAGTGTACAGATTTCTCTACGTGTTTTCATAGGGAAAGTGGTCGGGGATGGTGGTGGGAGGGGGGGGTATATAAAATTTCTTTGTATTAGTTTGTGTGTTTGTCTATGTCCTTGTGATGTCCTTCCTGTGGTGGCTTTGTGTGTTTGTGTTATGTTTATGTTTTATGTCCATACGTGTAAAGAGGTTTTATGTAGTATCAATTTACTTCTGTATTTATGTGCATGTTTTTATGAGTGTATGCGCTGTTATGTACGTTTATGTGTACGCTTGTGTCCGTGTAAGTATCAACAAGGATTTTTTTTTGTATCGTCTATATTCATTATCCTATTTTATATATTTACAAAGTTTTTAATTATTGCGACTGAAAGAATGAATTATATAATCAGATCATGAAGATATTCGTATTAAAATCAGTATTATCAATAACATATTATCAGTTATGATTACAATTATCATTATCATTTTCATAAACCTTTTTGTTATTATTATCATCATTATTCTTACATATTATCATATTTATTTTTATCATTAATATTACTTTCATTACTAATATTATTATTATTATTATAATCATTATTCTTATCTATTGTTATCATTATTACTTTGATTATTATCATCATTATCACTTCTGTTATTATTATTATTATTGTTAATATCATTATCATTATTGCTATCATTTTTATCAACATTTTCTTTATTATTTTAATTTTTCTTATTACTATTATCATTATTATCAAATTATCGTTATTAATATTATTTTTATTATCTTATTATCATTATCAGTTTTATAAAATTCGTTATTATTGTTCCATCATTATTGTTATTATTATTGTTGTTGCTGTCGTTATTATCATTATCATCATTATTATTGATATCATTGTTATTGCTTTCATTATTTTCATTATTTCTATCATTATCATTATTCTTATTATCATTATTATTATCATGATAATAGTAACAATGATAATAATTATCATTATCATCATCATCATTATTATCATTATCATTATTATTATCATGACCATTATCATTATTATTATTACGATCATTATTAGTATCAAAAGTATTCATGTTATCATTGTCACTATCAATATTTTACTGCTATTATCATTATCAACATTACTAATAATTTTGTTTTTTCATTGTTATCGTTGTCATTACTGTATTTTTTGTTATCAACATTGTTACTATCATTATTATTATTTGTAGTAGTTTTTGCTATTGTCATTATTATCATTATCTATTAGTACTATTATCATCATTATAATCATCATTGTTGTCATTGTCATTATCATTGTTACTACTACTACTACTATATTTTTTTATAGCAGTGATTCATTTAACCAGGGCCTTAAACTTTTATGTTAATATAAACTGTATATTATTCGAACTTACAGTCAAGAACTTGCAATCAAGATGTTACTAATATCACATAACATTTTTTGAACCACTTCCTTATCTTTATTTTATCAATATTAGCAAAATATTGGCTATTGTTACAAGATTCACTGATGGTGTTTTAAGTCATCTACAGCATTACTTTACGAGCTTTTTAAATTGCAAAGGCATTTATTACATCGCATTAAATCAATTGTTTTTGGGCTCAAAATAAGCGACTACTGTAAATTTTTACGGGCCCCAAAAGGGTCGTTATCCCGGCTACCCCCTCCCCTTCCCCTGTTGGCGGTCCTGCATACATTCTTACTATTATTGTTATTATCATCATCGGCATATAACATTCTTACTATTATTGTTATTGTCATCGTTATTGCTGTCATCTTATGGTCATTTTCTTCTCTCTATCTTTGGAGGGGACACATTATTTCTAATCTTTCAGTTGATCTTACATCGAATTTGTGAACATTTACTTTCCGTATCAACTGGTGGATAGCATTTACAACGAGTTCCATTTCATTGCGAAGTTTATTCCAGAATTGTGAACTTGGAATGCGAAAAGAAGTTAATTGAACTTTCCTTTTTTATGAGACGTGTTCCGTTTCACATTTCTATTTGTGTTTCCATATTTCTTTACCTTTCTTTTCAACAACTTTCACCATTCCCCGACGAACCGTGATTCAGATCCTTCCATCTCATTTCGATAGCTAACGTTCTTTCGCTTAATGAGGCCAAAAGCTCATTAGCGCAAAGTGTATCTCAGACCATCGTTAAAAGGTTACTATCGATAGAAGTCAAAAACTCCTCCTTTTATACGAGCCGAGATCCGTTTTCTTTGCGAAACATAATCCCATTTTCTCTCACTCTCCAAAAAAAAGGTCAAAGAAAAAGGGAAGTCGAGAAAGTTTGGGCGTGGACTAAACTTTATTGACAGAATTAATGCCTAACTTTTCGAATGGATTAACATCTTACAGTGTACTTCTAGATGTTTCGAAGGTTGCACAGAGCGAGGTACAATGCCTCTGCCGCCTAAGAACTGCTCAAGGAAAGTTCGTGAATACAAAATAAAGGATGAAGATCTGTATTCATTTGCGAAAATCTGTTTACGCCAGTTGTGCTTCTCCCGATTGAATGCGATTTCTTAGAAAGAGAAATTTTGGGAAATCTGTTAAAGGATTTCTGCAAAATACCATTGCAGGAGATTCTGAAAAAGAAAGATGGATGCAGAGGAGTTTTTCCTTCATATGCAATGCTGTTACTTAATGCTGTTCCTTATCTTATCTTTCGTTATCATATGCAAATATATTTTCTTTTTTCCTTTCATGGGAATCTAGATCATTATAAACATTATCCTTATCTTTTGATGATAATAAGGATTGTTATTGTTAAAAGTTGTTATTACTTTTATTGGTATTGGTGTTGTTCATATTATAATAATAATAATAATAATATAATTATTATTATTATTATTATTTTATTATTATTATTATATTATTATTATTATTATTATTATATTTTACTGCTGTTATTATCAACATCATCATCATCATTATTGTTACTATTGTTATTATTATTATTTTTTTATTATTTATTAATTATTATTTATTATTATCATTATTATTATATTATTATTATTATTATTAATTATTATTATTATTTCATTTATATTATCATTATCATTACTGTTGTTATTATTACTGTACTATCAATTATCATTATCATCATATCATCATCATCATCATCATTTTGATTATTATAATTGTTATTATCATTACTTTTTCATCATTACTGTTTTTATCATTATGATTATCATTTTTTCCAATAGAATTATCATTATAATTTGTTTCTATTACTATATATCATTATTATATTATTATTATTATTGTTTATTACCATTATTATTGTTGCTGTTATCACTACTATTTTCATCATTACTGCTTTTATCATCATGATTATCATTATTGTTTTAATGTTATCATCTTTTATCATTAACATTATTACTATTATTGATTATATTATTATTATCATTATTATCATTATCATTATTATTATTACAATTATTATTATTACTATTATCATTATCATGATCATTATTATTATTACAATTATTACCATTACTATTATCATTATCATGATCATTGTTACCATCATTATTATCATTATTATCATCATTACCATCATCATAATCATCCTCATTGACATTATTATAATTCTCAAATAACAATCGTTATATTGTTAGCTTTTCTTAATCTCATTACCATTAGTATTTCCTGTTATCATATCTTTGCCATTTGTCATTATTACCGTAATTAAACTCATCATTGGAAAATATCATGGTTATGAATATTTTTGCTGATTTTGTTAATTTTGCTGATGAAAAAAGGGTTAACTAATTTCATTTGATTTTCATTCTTATCCATAAGGTTTCATTAGCTTGATTAGTAGTGGTATAATCTATGAAAAGGTGTTTATTTCTTGATATGAAAAATGTGGAGGTATTTTAATGATGTGCAATTTCTTTTTATTAATTGATGCTGTCCATTAGAATATTAATTTCAGTGATAAGTTAATCGTGTATGTGAATCATTATGATGATTGGTGATTGTGATAATGATAATTACAGTAATAGATAATGATATTCCCAATAGTAATAATGATAATAATAATCCTAGTAGCAATAAAGACAGTAATGATAATAAGAATGATATGATAATGATAATGATAATGATAATGATAATGATATGATAATGATAATGAATAATGAGATAATAATAATAATAATAATAACAATAAAAACAATGGTGATAATGGTAATGATAATGACAATAATAATGATGATAACATAATAACAATTATAATGATGATAATAATGATAATGATGATAGTGGTAATAGTAATAATGATAGCTAGAGTAATCGTGATAATAATGATAATAATGATAAAGATAA
>NW_020872684.1:35000-37500 GCF_003789085.1 Penaeus vannamei
AAAACCGAAAACAGAGCCAGCAGCCTCCCTCCGCTGTCTCCTTCCACGTGCACTTGCCTTCCTCGGAACAGCTGTGCAAATCGGCCCAACCACGTTCCATGCCTACAGCTGGGCCAACACTTGTCCCTGCGTCGGTTCCCGTGGGCGGCGCAGGTGTGAGCGGGCCACAGGTGTCTCTGGTCAACCTGTTTAATGGTGTCATGTTTATTTTTAGGTCAGGTAAAATGATGCGGATCATATTCGCAGGAGGAGTATAGGGCGGCGAGGGAGGGAATATATTCATTTGTCGGGATAATGCAGATATAGGATTCTCTCTAGCTTTCTCTTTCTCTCTTTCCGTCCGTCTGTCTGTCTGTCTTTCTCTCTGTCTGGTCTGTCTTTCTCTCTTTCTGTCTGTCTGTCTCTCTTTCTCTCTGTCTGTCTCTTCTCTCTCTTCTCTCTCTCTCTCTCTCTCTCTCTCTCTCTCTCTCTCTCTCTCTCTCTCTCTCTCTCTCTCTTCTCTCTCTCTCTCTCTCCTCTCTCTCTCTCTCTCTCCTTCTCCTCCTCCTTATCCGCCCCTCTCCCTCCCTCCCCTCTCTCTTCCTCTCTGAATTTTCGCAATTCCATTGAAAATATGTGAAGAGGAAAGGTGATGTTCTTGAAAATATTTTCTTAAGGACCATTTGGCAACCTCTTAGATCCATTCACTCACTGTTTCATTCACTAACGCCAACGAATGAAAGTGAGTGCGTGCGTGTTTTTGCGTGGCTCCGCGCGTACGTGTCGGACTGCAAGCGGCGTGCGTGTGTGTGTCTGTTTGTTCACGTGCCATCTGGATATCCGATTAAAATCCATTTTGAAACTCTGGACATCAGCTTAGAGCATTTATATTTTTTCGAGTTCATTTTTTTTTTTATAATCACTTCTCTTGAATCCATTTATGTCGTGTTTGGTTATCTGATTCCTTGTATGTTAGTGTCCTAAGCGACCGCGCTGCGCAGCTGTCGCTCAGCTCGACTGTCATGCTGGGGTTTGTGTCGCGTCCTCGGAATCTGCTTCCTTTTGCTTTCTGCGATTTCCTTTTTTTTTGGTTCTGCTTTTTTTGTTGTTTTGTTTTTGTTTCTGTTTTTTTTTTTCTTGTCTTGGTTTACTTGATATTTCTTTCTTGATTGTCTTTTTTTCTTCTTTTTGATAGGTTCACTTTTTTTAAACAAGAAAATGCTGCGTACACGCACACGCACACACGCACACGCACACGCACACGCACACGCACATCACACACACACACAACACACCACACACACACACACACACACACACACACACACACACACACACACACACACACACACACACACACACACACACACACACATACACACACGCATTCATACTCTCTCTCTCTCTCTCTCTCTCTCTCTCTCTCTCTCTCTCTCTCTCTCTCTCTCTCTCTCTCTCTCTCTCTCTCTCTCTCTCTCTCTCTCTCTCTTCAGCGCATTCTTTCGCTCTGCTCTGCCTCTCCTTCGAGAAATATTTTCATAGCGATTATTTCATATCTTTTCACAACCGTATCCCCTTTTTTATTACTGTTTTGACTTCGTTTCATCACTTTTTTATCATCGCCATTCGTAATGATTTCTTCTGTCCTTTTAAATCCCTAAATTAAATTCCTTTTTTATCTTTATTTCTGTTTCTGAATTTCTTCTTCTTTTCTTTCTTTCTTTACCCGTTTCTTAAAATGAAGAAAAAATAGAAATCTTAGATTCTCGTTTTTATCTTCCGGTTATTCTCTCCTTCTCTTTTCCTTCTTTCTCTAGTCTGTTTTATTAGTCTCGTAATATTTATTCTTTCTTCTTTCCTTTCCTTATCTTCCCTTTTTATCTCTTTCATTTCTCTTGTTTTTCTTTTTCTCTTTGCTACTTTACTTTTCCCTTTCCTTCCTTCTTTTGCCATCTCCCGTATTTATTTCGTTTTCCTTATTCTCTTTATTACCTATTGCTTGTTCGTCTTTTCACTCAGTTACTAATTTCTTCTCTCATATTTTTCTAATTCCTTTCCTACGTTACTTCCTGTTCCACCATTCCAATATTTTTTTACATCGAGAAAAAATAATCTTTTCTTTTCTTTCATACCTTCTCTTCGTATTTTTTTCCTCCTTAGCATTTCGTTTATTTTTCTTACTTTACTTATTTCCCTTCCTTCCCTTCCTACGCATACCTACGCTCATCTTTCCTCCATTCTTTCACAATCTACAGAAAGAAAGAGAGAGAGAGAAAAAAAATCCAAGTAGGCGGCTATATCAGCAAACTGTGTCGGGCAACATGGCGGAATCAGCTGGGTACATAGTGACTCACTCCAGCCGTAGATTATTCATGAAAGAAGCTATATCATGCGTTGGATTCATGCGTCATGCGGACATACAGGCTTTCCGATCGCCTGCTTGATTATCGGAACGTAAGCGGCATTATAAGGACATCTGTATAAATACGTTCGCAAGGGCGAAAGTCGATCGTTCTCCAGG
>NW_020872684.1:47500-57500 GCF_003789085.1 Penaeus vannamei
CTTATTACTATTCGCAATGCAACCGTCAAATGAATTATTATTATTTTGTATCAATTACTCATGTTGGTTCTCTTTCATTACCCTTTTGTTCGCCGTGAAGCCGCTAGCCTAATAAGGTGCGAGAAAGAGCAGCGACATTTTATTCGTACTGTTAAAAACATTAGGTGGAGAAAGAAAATGTGATTATGTGTTTTTTATCGGAGTCTCCCCTTAAATGGAGTTCCTAGAAAACGTGAAGAAAACGTGTGATTCGATTTGTTTTTGTCGATTGCGTGTGTGCGTTGAATTGAAATCTTTTCTTGTTTTAAATGATTATTGATATATCTTCTCTTTTTGGATTGCAGGTACGCCCTTACGCCGACGTCGAAGTGTGTATGTGTGTGCTTACGTATGTGTGTACGTATACGTGTGAATGTATACATGTATGTATGTATGTATGCATGCATGTATTTATGTATACATGTATGAGTGTATACATGTATGTTTGTATGTATAGGCCTACATGTGTGTATGTTGCATGGATGTGTGTATTCATGTGTGCAACCACACGGCCAGGATCGTCGGAGCGAGTGTGGTTCCATCAACGCCCACACGGTGAGTATACCTGGCTTACCTGCCCTGGTATTTATTTTCACCGTGTCTACTCTGCCGTCGCCAGCTGGGGAGGGGTAAACATGAGGTAAGAGGAGAGATGTTGGGGGAAAATGATGATAAAAAGAGGGATAAAAGAGGGGAGGTGGTAGTTTTATTTGTTATAATGGTTGTTATGGTAGTTAAGGGTGATAGAGATGATTGGGAGGTTGGTAACACTGAGGTGAGACTTGATAACTATGGTAATTATGAGTTTGATGATTGCAGTGATGATAATGATTGTTATTATAGTTATAATAAGATGAAAAATGAATACGAACAATATTCCGTCTGTTTCAAGATTCGTTAAATAATGTCAAATCGCTTTGTTTGAACACATGTATTTATTTATTTACGCAACCGCATGTTATGGCTTCCTATCAATTTAATCAATATGATGGAGATTAGATTGACGAGAGAGACGGGGGGATAATGCGCAGAAAATGTATAATTATGACAAAGCAGACGAGGCCGTTTGGTCTGTGTCGTAAGTTCACGAAATTGAGATATTATTGGTGCAAGTTTGGGGCAAGAATTATGTTTATTTGGTCCGATTGCAGTTTTTTTTTTTTTTTTTTTGGGGGGGCGGGAGAGGGAGGGGGTGAAGTAGAAATAATAGTTTAGTAGTAGTGTAGTAGTTCATGAAATTGAGATAGTAATGGTGCAAATTTGAGATAAAATGATGTTTATTATTATTATTTTTTTTTTTTGGGGTGGGGAGAAGGAGAGATGATAGTCATCTTATAATGGTAATAGTAGTATAGTAGTTCACGAAATAGAGATATTAATGGTACAAGTCTTGGATTATATATATATATATATATATATATATATATATATATAATATATATATGTGTGTGTGTGTGTGTGTGTGTGTGTGTGTGTGTGTGTGTGTGTGTGTGGTGTGTGTGTGTGTGTGTGTTTATTCGCAGTAGAGGCCCGCTTGATAACAAGTAGGATAAGGAAACTGTATACACGGGGATCAGATTGAAAATAAAAAACGAAAAGAGGAGAGGGAGAAGGAGTAAAAAGAAAAGAAAAAAAAACCACGGAGACGAAGAAAAAAGAAAAAAAAAGAAAAAGAAAACGAATAGTGAAAAATAATAGATAAAAACGAGAGAACGAACAAAGAGGAATAGGAAACATAGAAGACGAGTGAACAAAATGAAATACATATCTTGTCCTGTAGCGTGGTATGAAAACCACTCCTCGGTCACATTTTTTAATAAGCTCTTGTTTTTTTTCTATTTTTTCATTCCATTCTAAATTTAACTTTGTCTTGTGGCTTGTGTACGTGCGTATGTGTGTGTGTGTGTGTGTGTGTGTGTGTGTGTGTGTGTGTGTGTGTGTGTGTGTGTGTGTGTGTGTGTGTGTGTGTGTGGTGTGTGTGTGTGTGTGTGTGTGTGTGTGTGTGTGTGTGTGTATGAAATGAGATGCTGGTGCCGAAAGGGTTAATAAGATGGAATCTTTGATTTTACGTGAGATTCTGGGATTTTATTTCTGTCGGTGCGAATAAAGGAGATGGGAAGGGAGGATAGGAGGGAGAGGAGGAGGGAGGGATAAAGGAAGCGAAGGAAGGAGGGAGGAGAAATGAAGGGAAAGAGAGAGGAGAAAATAGAGAAGAGATGAAATGTGATGTGTTGAGAAGAGAAGCGAAGCGAAGAGAAGAAAAGAGAAGAGAAGAGAAGAGAAGAAAAAAAATGAGAAAGAGAAAAAGAAAGACGGAAAGAAGAGAAGAGAAGAGTCGAGACGAAAAGATGAGAGAAGAGAAGAGAAGGGACAGAGAGAGAGGAAGAGAGAAAGACATGCACAGATAGACACCGGATAACAAAATGATGGACAGACTTCATACATATACCTGAATCAGGAAGTAATATGTAATTATTATTGTCTTGATTACTTATTCATTCAGGCTAATTTTCTTTTTTGGTATAAATGTCATTCAGTTTCTCGATTTTATTTCCATAAGTGATTGATATCGTTATTGTTGTCATCGCGCGTTGCTGTTGATCTATTGCAGTTATTAAGAGAATCTCACAGTTAACTTTTATGCTACTAAAATATGTACTTTTTCTTCTTTCAATATATATTTTTTTTATATTTTATTTAGATTAGATGAAGCGCTATCGAAAAAATGGATGTGTTTATATGTTCGTGTGTTTGCACTTTGCGGTAAACAACAATGATTTTTTTTTTTTTTACAGTTTATAACTTCCTGTCTCTATAAACATTCCCGACATTGGCGAATTAACATTATATTAACTCATTAGGATGTTGATGTCAACCTCTCCTCCTCCCTCCCTCTCCCTTCCTACTTCCTCTCCTCTCCTTTACCCTCCTATTACCCTCCTCTCCCTCCCCCCCTTACCTCCTCCCCTCCTCCCTCTCTCCCTCCCCCATTACCCTTCCCCTCCCCACCCCGTACTCTCCCTCTTCCCTCCCCATTACCCTCCTCCTCCCCTCCTCCCCTCCCCTTACCCTCCCTATCTCCCTCCTCCATTACCCCTCCCCTCCCCCACCCCGTCTTTTATGAGGATCCGGTCTTCTGTTGTTTTATTTATCTTTTTTTTTTCTTTCATTCTTTTACGGTCATTTTAACAAGATCCGGTTAAGCGATTCAGGTACATTTCGGATAACTTCTGAGGCCGTTTATTCGTGTGGTCGGTTGACGGTTGTTTTATTTTGGTTGGTTGGTTTTGCAGGTTTTTTTTTGAGGGGGGGGGGAGGGGAGGGGGAGGGGGTTTATTTATGTGTGTGGTTTGGTTTGTCTGCGCTGGATAGGGTGGTTGTTTTATTATTTATTATATTATTATTATTTTTTTTTTTTTTTTTGGGGGGGGGGTAATGCTTAGAAATGACGGAAACGATAGGTGAAGGAATGGTAGAATTCGCACGTACACGCACACACATACATACACACACACACACACACACACACACACACACACACACACACACACACACACACACACACACACACACACACACACACACACACACACACACACACAGTACACACACACACCACATACACACACATATTCCCACACACTCAAACCCCCTTACCCCCCACCCCTCCACTCATCTCCCCTCCCTCCCCCCCACTCGACTCCACCCCCACCCCCCCACCCAACGCCCCTCCCCCCCTACGGATATTTGTATATGCAAATGGCGCCGGACACACTTTTATTTTGGTAGCTACAGCTGGTCGGAATAGGAGGGTTGTATTTTTACAATGACTGTAGAGGTCGACCTTGTAGTTGTAGGCATATATGGTTTTATTTGCGTGTTGTTGTTAGTGGTGTCGGCGCCGCGTCTGCGCATTCTTCGTTTCATTTCGATCGATCTTTCGCTGTGTTTCGTCTGCGTTTCAGTTTCTTTCGTCGCTCGGGTTTCAGTGTTTATCATTTTTCTGGTTCGTTGGGAGGGGGTTGGCGGATAGGCTATTTTTTATACTTTTTTATCTATCGATTTTTTTTATTTTATTATTATTATTTTTTTTAGATTTTTAGTGCATTTTAAAAAATATCTGATTTTGTTATTTTCTTTTTGTTTGGTCCGAACAAAAAAAGAAAAAAAGAAAAAGAAAAAAGAAAAAGAGTAACATGACGCGAAGGAATATCCACAAGACACAACTTTGAATTTAATGAAAGCTTAATTGCAGTTTTGTTTTCATCAAATCCAGTGTTGTCTGGTGCTGCAGCTTTTTATCTTTAATTCAATAGATGATTTTCCGTCTTGGGGTGTATATATATATATTTTTTCTTTCTTTCGATTCTGTTATTTCGTTGGATTAGTGATTGTGCACGTAATGATGGTAATCGCGCTGATGATAACGGTAATGTCGAGAATAATGATTGTGAATTCAGCTACCTGTGCTGTTATTGATATTTTCTCAAGTGACTTTTTTATTAACGATGGCGATGGCTATAACGAAATAACAGTAATCATATTCATAATGGTAATGTTATCACTATTACTACTACTGCTGCTACTACGACTGCTGTTGCCACTATTACTACTACTGCTATTACAACTATAGTAATTTAATGTATTGGTAATTTTTAGTTATTGTAAATTCTCAATTATTATCATTACTTCAGACAATAGAATTGGAAAAAAATATATAACTACCAACGTTTGCCATATTCTTTAAATCGTAAAATAAGCTCTCGATTGACAAAAATCTTATTCATAAACCCAAGCGCTTTCCCGGTGTCATTTGTCTCTGCTCTCACAATGGCGGGTGAGTGCTTGTGTTATTTTTAGACCGTTGGCTTATATTAAGTTATTTTGAAGAGTGTGTTTGTTCTAGCTGACCGCACAACTGGCTGCGGTTAGTCTATAGTGCGTGATTTCGTGTGGTTGCTGTTTGGTTAATGCATTTGTTCTTCCCATTTGTTTTTTTGGCGGGAGAAATTAATATGGTCGACGTGCGGGCGAGTTTCTGTATCCAGTTAATTCCTGTTAAATCCCGCCTCTTTTCTCTCTTCCTTCCCGTCGCCCATTCTTTCTCTCCCGCGTCTTCTTTAGTCGCTCTCCCCCCTTTCCCCTCTTCCTCTCCTGCCAAAGCAAAGAGCATCGGCTTGCTTATGCGGCCGCAGAACGCCTCATGAATTCCAAAAACGGCCTCATTTCGGTGGCATCGCCATACCTCCGATGCCCTTCTTGCCCGGAAGTGAGAAAGTGGCCGGGTCCTCAGTCGCGGCGAGAAGTGACGCCGGGGGTGTCGCGTGGGAGGTGTCGATGCGGTAAGTAGGCTCGGGCAGGTAAGGCAGGGAGGGGGGGGGGGGGGGGTAAGTAGGTTGTCAGCAGGTAGTTTGTAGGCGGCGGTTAGTGGGTTGTTGACGTGGTAGATGCCTTCGTTAAGTGGGCAGAGGCGATGAAAGGCGGCCTTGTTATAGCGGTTTGTAGATCGGAACGTCGCGGCGAAGGTGGTCGCGGCGGGCGGAAGGGGCGCGTCGTCGTGATTCGGATTCCAGTTTTTAGCCCGCAACAAATAGCGAGGAATCAAGGGCAGGACGCGGATTAATGGACTGCGAATACCTGCCGGCGGGTCAGTCGCCCGAGAGGTCCTGGGTGGGGTCGAGAGGGATCCTAGGTGGGTCAGCAGATCCTTAGTGGGTTCAAGAGGGATACTAGGTGGGGTCGAGAAGGAGTCTAGTCGAGTTTAAGAGATTCTAGGGGAGTTCAGGAGGGATCCTAGGTAGGTTCAAAAGAGATTCTAGGTAGGTTCAAGAGAGATTCCAAGTAGGTTCAAGAGTTATCCTCAGTGGATTCAAGAATTATCCTAGGTGGGTTCAAGAGTGATCCTAAAAGGGTTCAAGAGAGGTCCTCGGTGGGTTCAAGATATATCCTAAGTGGGTTCAAGAGTGATCCTAAAAGGGTTCAAGAGTTACCCTCAGTGAGTTCAAGAAATATCCTAAGTGGATTCAAGAGAGCTCTTAAGCGGGTTCAAAAGAGATCCCAAGCGCAGGGTACGAGAGAGCTCCTAGCCGGGTTCAGTCCAACAAAGGAGCTGAAACCCCAGGTCGGCGGGGCAGAGAGGGCCGGGAGCCACGTCCGCGAGGGCCCGGACGCTCAAGCAAGGTCGGCGGCGATGAGGAATGGCGCTGATGAGTCCGGTAATGAGAGGGAGCGAATGGGACTCGAGGAGGATGGGATGGCGGAGGGAGGAGCCATGAGGGGGGTTTGGGAGAGGGGAGAGAGAGAGAGAGAGAGAGAAGGAAAAAAAAACTATGATTGGATCGGGACTCGAGGTGGCCGGGATGGCGGAGGAGGAGCCATGGGTTTGGGAGAGGAAGAGAAGGAGAGGAAGAGGGAGAAAGGAGAGGGAAAGAGGGAAGGAGAGGAGAGAGGAAAAAAGTCTATGATTGAATCGGGACTCGAAGTGGACGGGATGGCGGAGGGGGAGCCATGAGGGGGATTTGGGAGAGGAAGAGAAGGGAGAGGGAAAGAGGGAAGGAGAGAGAGAGAAGAATAAAGATCTTTGATTGGATCGCCCAAATTAGAGGAGAGAAGGAAGAAGAGGTAGACGAAAATAAGATATAGAATTAAAGTCAATAGATATCAGAGGAAATGAAGATCGGAAGAAAAAAAAAACATAGATTAGATATCACAGGAAATTAAAACAAGAAAAAAAAACACGACAAAAAGGAGCAAAACGAATTTAGAGAATGATCAAACACAAAGAAATAGAGAACACAGAAAGTCAAGAAGAAAGGAGTGTTAGGAAGAGAGAAAGAGAGGGAGGGGAGGAGGGAGGAGGGAGGGAGGGACGGGGGGGAAGGGAGGGGAGGGATGGGGGTGTCGCAGTACTTTGTAAGCAGAGAGCAAACGACAGCGCCTATGTGTCGGCCCACCAAACGCATTTCCATTTTGCTATGGAGCGGACAAAAAACTTACCACACGCGATTTACATACAACTTGAGCGAGACCACTGGGTGGGGGGGGGGGGGGGGAATTGTGTGTTTATTCGACCCGGGGAGCTGAGGCAATCGACCCCCCCCCTCACACACACACACACACAGACACACGCTCCATCTCTAACCCCCCCCTTGAATCCTGCTCTCCCTTCCCCTTACTCCACCCTAGCCCTTGAATCCTTCTCCCTTACTCTATCTTATTCCTACTTTCTTACTTTATCATGCGATAACTGCATCGGATTCTCACGGGAGAGATATAGGGGTTGGATGGGTCCTCGGAGAAAATAAAGTAGAAAAGGGGGAGGGAATAAACAGGAGAGAGAGGGAGATGAGAGAGAGAGAGAGAGAGAGAGAGAGAGAGAGAGAGAGAGAGAGAGAGAGAGAGAGAGAGAAGAGAGAGAGAGGAGAGGAGAGAGGAAAGGAGAGAGAGAGAGAAAGAGAGAGAGAGAGAGAGAGAGAGAGAGAAAGAGAAGAGAGAGAGAAGGAGAGAGAGGAGGAGAGAGAGAGAGAGAGAGAGGAGAGAGAGAGAGAGAGAGAGAGAGAAGAGAGAGAGAGAGAGAGAGAGAGAGAAGAGAGAGAGAGAGAGAGAGAGAGAGAGAGAAAGAGAGAGAGAGAGAGAGAGAGAGAGAGAGAAGAGAGAGAGAGAGAGAGAGAGAGAAGAGAGAGAGCGAGAGAGAGAGAGAGAGAGAAGGAGCTAGAGTAGAGGAGACCAGTGCCCCTCCTAGTACTCGCCTGGAGGATGGCGCTACCTTGCCTCTGACCTTGGGTGGTATGACGCTTAGCTCAAGGTATTAGCATACTGGGAAACTCGGGAGGGGGGGGAGGAGGCCTGGATGACGGCCGATGGGGAGGGACAGATAAGGAAGGAGAGAGGGGAGGGGAGGTAAGGGAGCGGGGGGTGGGGAGAGGGAGAGGGAAAGAGAAGAAGAGGAGAGGGAGAGAGAAAGGGAAAGGGAAAGAGAAAGAGAGAGAGAGACAGAGAAAGGGGGGGGTGAAAATGAGCGATGAGACAGATACAGACAGCGAGAAGAATTTAGAGAAGGGGGAGGGAGAGAGAGAGAGAGCGCGCGAGAAATAGACTGCAAGGGAGAGAGAGTGCGATGTAGAAAGAGACAAATAAGATCAGAAAGAAGCAGGAGACGATTTTACTTGACCACTCAATCTCACATGCACACTCTCCAGTCCCTCCAGAGGCGCAGCTGGTGGACGGATCTGAAAGTCTTGCTTCATGGCCACATAAGAATAGCGAAAGTAATATTCCTTCATAAAAAAAATCGTAGTTAAAACAGGCAAAAAAGTTGTGAATAAATAGACAGATAAACGTATGAGTTTGCCTGGGCGTGAAAGGAAGCCCGTGGAAGTATCGGCATAATCGCAGACGCCATATGTGGGGGGAGGGAAGCATTAGACACGGGGTCGCTGCGAAAAACAAAAGAGCGTCGAGGAAGTGACTCACAACAGGTGTTATGGTCGCCAGGAAAGGATCGCAGACGCTCGGGGGAAGGATCGAGGCTTTTTGTGGGCGCCGATACAGTAACACCTGGATGGGAACCGAAGCTTTTGTGGCTGGGAATGAACTCCGGGCGCGCGGGGAACCGCCAATTACAGAGGGCTGGGCCGGTGAACAGCCACCCAGGACGATAAAGAAATCGACCACCAAAACAAACTTTATATTCATGATGTTCATTGAGATATCCGGGATAAGGGGGCGGCTGCAAGAAGAGGAAAAGCGACTTCTTTGTCATTTGAAGGAAATCTGCGCGAACATAAGGCTTCAAAGTACAGGTAATGCCCCCAAACAGACCGCAATTACAGCTCTAATGTGGCCACTTGTCCGTAATGCGGAGGGGAAAGCCCGCATCAAACCTTAAAATCACTATTTTAGGGGATTAAAGAACATTTCAGCTTCGAAAAGAACATCGTAGAAAAATGGCAAAACAAAAGGGTAAGAAGAAAGAGGAGCGAGGAAGCGGAAGTGTAGAAAGTCAAAAGATTCTATTGTAAAGGATAAAAGCGTATGATGAGGCGGTACGATACTCCACACTGTTCACACTTTTTATCGTAATATTTTTCGTTTTTTTACTTCTTCTCTAACGGAACTTTATTTTTTTTCGCTATTCGGCTTGACAGCGTTTACGTGCTCTGTTATTACCCGCGTTCTACTTATCGTTTGTTCTATTTGAAGAACTCTCTGATTCGCAGTCCGCTCGTTTCCGCGATTATCGTACATGTGGCGTTCTGGCGCTGTCGTACTTTCAAGTTCAAAGTGTTGTTATTTTGTGCATCGTTAGAACGGCCTTACTCGGCTGATTGTTATGATTGTGGTGATGATGGCGATACAGATTCGTATTTATTTTTATCGAAGACATTTTAAGCTTGTCAGTTTCGGTTTGGATGGAATTATTTCATCTTTATTTATACACAGACCCTTGCGTTCCCCGTTGGCACGAAACAGAAACTGGAAAACCCACATTCTTCGCGCCTCCGTCAATCCCAGAGCGAGGAATGGTCGCCTTCGCTCATGCCTTTATATGCACTGATGATTGCACGTTGATGATCTCCCTCGTTCGCTAATGATCTGGAGATGGAGAAAAGCAGATAAGCAAGATCCGGATAGATAGATGGATAGGGGGGGTGGATAGATAATCTCCATATGCAGATGGTGACCCTGCGTGATTCGGGAGAGATGTAATGTTGTGTACTTTATGATGATGGTCGTAGGTTAGGCGGGTCGGGAGTCGGCATGTTGATGGGAGAAACATTGGGTGTTTGAGAGGGAGAGAGGGGTTTAGAGGAGAGAAGGAGAGGAGAGGGGGAAGGAAAGGGAGAGGGAGAGAGGAGAGGGAGAGGGGAGAGGGGAAGGAGAGGGAGAGGGAGAGGCGGAAGGAGAGGGAGGAGGGAGGAAGGGGAAGGAGAGGGAAAGGGAGAGGTGGGAGAGGAGAGGA
>NW_020872684.1:62586-67586 GCF_003789085.1 Penaeus vannamei
GTCGGTGGCAGCAGGGCGGAGGGCTGATAAGCGCAAATGGTGAGGTATGTAGGCGTAGATAGAGTAATAGACCATGTGGATATGAGGGCGTACAGGAGATAAAAAGAGATGCATGATATGTATATCAATGTAAATTGATATAAAATTGATATAAAATTTGATATAAAAAAATGAATGTATAAATCATTAGATGTATAATGATAAAAAAGTAATAAACAAAAACACTTCGCTCCCCTTTCTCTCTCCTCTCTCTCCTACAAACACGGTACACACGAACACAGAATGTGTATATAATACTATATATATATTATATAATAATTATATATACTATATATATATATATAATATATATATATAATATATATATAATAATATAATAGTGTTGTGTGGTGTGTGTGTGTGTGTATGTGTGTATGTTGTATATATATAGTATATATATTAATATATATATAATATATAATATATATATATAATAATATATATATATAGATAATATATATTATGTATGTATGTATGTATATATTAATATTGCTTTTATTCTTTTGATGTTTTTTTGCTATTTGCATTGTATTATGCCACCTGTTTATCATTTGTTTACAGAATAAGAAGTTAATGGCCAAGAATGTTTATATGACCGTTGTAGCTTCGGCACAAGGAATTCAACAACTCAAGAATGAATTCAACCCGCCAAGAGCCTTAAGACATTTAGGTTCAAAGTCAAAATTGTTTTTCCTCGAAATTTCCTTTAAATCCAAAACGTCGAGTGGTGGCGGCACTACAGGAGATTAATAACGCTGATTAAGTTTCCTGATAATGTCGTGGGATAGAAATTTTGAAAGAATTCTGCATTCTAAATAATTTCAAAATTTCCCCGACATTTAGTCAGAATATATTTTAGTTTGTACATGAAAAAATACTTTCTGACACACACACACACACACACCACACACACACACACACACACACACACACACACACACACACACACACACACACACACACACACACACACACTACACACACACACACAACACACACACATACACACACAACACACACACGACACACACACACACACATATATATAATATATAACATTATATTATATATATATATATATATATATATAATATATATTATATATAATATATATATATATGATAATTCCTATGCACTCTCTACATATGCAATATGATAGCAAAAATAATTAGGATACAGTACAATAAAGTCTTTACTACGAAAGCTAGAAATCGTGGTGGGGTTAGGAAGAGCAATAAAACCAACAGGCAGGCGGAGAGAGAGAGAGAGAGAGAGATGAGAGAGAGATCGCGAAAAGAGAGAGAGAGAGAGAGAAGAGAGAGAGAGCAGAGAGACCGGACCTCCCCGAGAGAGAGTGGACGCAGGCCGAGCGATCCGAGACGAGAAGAGAGCGAGAAACAGAGACAGAAAGGATAGACTCCACATTGATTGGCCAGAGTAGAAAAATAAATAGATAGATTGAGACTAAAATACCCTATTAAAGAAAAGATGAGGGAAAGAAGGAATGGAGAAAAAAAAGATATTGCGCAGTCCCGAACACAAATAAAACAATCAAAAACCAAAAAAATATGGAAAAACAGAAAAAAGAACAACAACACCTCCTCTCGCCCCTTCCCCCAACTCCCCCCCCTCCACATCCCTCCCCCACCAAGCAGACCCGTCCGACATGGAAACACAGAAAAAAAGAAACAACAAACAACACCTCCCCGCGACCCCCCCCCCCCTCGCCCCACCAGCAGCTCCGTCCGACATGGAAAACAGAAAAAAGAACAACAACAACACCTCCTCCTCGCCCCCCCGCCCCTCCCCCCACAGCAGCTACGTTCCGACATGGAAAACAGAAAAAAGAACCAACAAACACCTCCTCCTCGCCCCCCCTCCCCCGAAGCCGCGGGAGAGAGAGAGCAGAGAAGAGAAAAGGGCGGGGGGCAGAGGCCCGAGCCAGGCGAAGGGACTGGCGGGTGCACGACGAGTAAGAGAGGAGGAGAGAAAGCGAGGGAGGAGAAGTAGAAGAGAGGAGAGCGAGCGAGGTGAGCAAACACGCTACCAGTCGGACCGCATGAGGTGGCCGCCACCCCCCCCCTCCCCCGCCAGCAGCTCGTCGACATGGAAAACAGAAAAAAAGAACAACAACACCTCTCCTGCCACAAACCCCTCCCCCACCGCACCAGGCCAGCTGCGTTGCGACAGTGGAAATAGACAGCAAAGGAAGAGAAGACAGCAGAGAGAGAGACTACCAATCACCTGCGACTCGAACTGACGGAGCACCCAAAACGAACGACCTCCCCACACCCACGCACAGACAGGCATCGATCTCGACATGGAAACAATGAGAGAGAAAAAAAAAACAACAACATCTGTCCTCCTCGCCCTTCGCCCCCCCCCCTCCTCCGAACAGACAACAACAAATAAAGAGGGAGGAACATCTTACGCTCCGACGATGAGCAAAAAAGCAAGGAAAAAAAGAAAAAAGGAGAACAACAATAGAACCCTTCTCGCATCGAGCCCCTTCGGCCCCACCCCCTCCCCCGGCACGAGCACCCAGCCGCTCGATCCGAATGGAAAACAGAAAAAAGAACAACAAGCACCTGACCTCTCTCGCCCCCCCCCCCTCCCCCCGCCAGCAGCTCGTCCGACATGAGGAAAACAGAAAAAAAAAAAGACAAAAGCAACACCCCATGCCTCGCACCCCCCCCCTCCCCCCACCCTCCCCCCACCAGCAGCTCGTCCGACGCGCGCCGAAGAACGAACGTGTCCGCAGGAATTTGAACGCGTCGGAGAGAGTCAGACGTGTCGGTGGCGCTGTTCTCCCGTGACCTTTGACCTCTCGCGTGTAATTAAGCTTGGCGTATAAGTACGTCTATAAATTTTTTCTCTTCTTCTTCTTGTGTTTCGTCTTCGTTTTGTTTGACTGTGTTTTCCCTGTTTGATTTCTTTACGTTTCTCTCATTTTGTTATTCCTTTCCCTTTCTTTTTTAATATATATATCACTCTTCTCTTCTCTTCTTCTTTTCTGCTTCTCGATCTTCATTCATATTATCACCATTGCCCATTTTTATTCCTTGTTTCTCTTCATATATCTCTACATCACCATCATCAACATTCTCTTCTTTCTCTTCATCATCCCATCTTCTTCTCTCCCCCCATTCATGATGCACGTCCTTGTTTTTTCTTGAACCAGCAGCATTCACTCTCCTCAGTGAACTGCGGCATTTGGCTTCCCGTCGGGAGCTCCTCGCTTCCAAATATCGGATGAATGAACTGGGAAGTAAGCAGGAGAAGAAGTGAGAGAGAGAGAGAGAGGAAGGGGAAGGAGGAGAAGGGGAGGGAGGGAGGGGGGAGGGGAGGGAGGGAGGAGGGAAGGGAGGGAGGGAGGGCGGGAAGGGAGGGAGGGAGGGAGGGAGGGAGGAGAGGAAGGAGGGAGGAGGGAGGGGAGGAGGGAGGGAGAGAGAGAGAGAAGAGAGAGAGAGAGAGAAGAGAGAGAGAAGAGAGAGAGAGAGAGAAAGAGAGAAGAGAGAGAGAGAGAAGAAGAGAGAAGAGAGAAAGAGAGGAGAGAAGAGAGAGAGAGAGAGGAGAGAGAGAAGAGAGAGAGGGAGAGAGAGAGAGAGAGGAAAAACCTGTTTCCGAGTGTCCGAACTCGCCTAAACTTGACAAAGAAATCGAAAAGAGGAACGTAGAAAGATTTAAGACCTTTTATCTAGCATCCTCAATTCCTAAACACTGATACTATGTGGTCGCTACAATACACTTGTTTTTTTTTTTTCTCTGACGTACAAAGTTTTGACAAAAGAAGAAGTAGAAAAAGCAAAAAACAACTGAATAAGCTACTTTGATTTTTGATTAGAAACCAAACATTATGGAAGCTTCAATGAGAATGGAAAAAGTACCTGCATCCTCTGTGACGCGTTTTGTTTATTTACAGCCCTCTCGTCGCTTTGCAAGGCCGTAGAAACTTTCAAGTGTATTTCTTAGCGTCAGACAAAATGTATATATATATATTTTCTTATAAAATCCACTGGTCTTCCTAAAGAAAAAGGAATTATTATTATCTGCCGGGTTTTGCAACTTATCGTATCCACGTGGAGAGTCCGAATCTCACACAACGGAATAATACCAATTGATCACACACATTTAATGGCCTTAGTGCTTGCAATATATCAACAAATCAAGATGCATAGCCTTTTCTTTGATATTTTTTGTCTATAAAGTTAAACCATAGCGGAAGAGAATCCCTTTGAAGACATTTATCCCACCCGAAGCCAATGCCACTTTATCTGACGCGGACACGTTGCAAATTTTTACCAATATGGACTTCCAATTTTACCCATATGGAGTGAACATGTATTTGGTGTACTGCTAAAAAGGCACAGAAACACTTCATGCATTTGGATTTATATGATAATTTGATATACATAAACAGAACATACGATGCGATTCGTATGTAATGGAGAGACGAATCCCCAAGCTGGGACATCAGTGAAACATGTTGAATAGGATCGCAGTCTGATTGGTCGGCCGGTGTATCACTTTGTATAAACTGGAAGCTAACAAAAAAAAATAATAAATAAATAAATAAATAAAAATAAAAAATAAAATGAAATAGACTAACTAAACTAAAATAAATGAAATAAAATAAGATAAAATAAATCCTTTCCGTAGCGTCCAAAAACAGCTAATGAAGTAGTCCACATCACAAAGTGGTCTTTAAAAATGTCTCCCCCCCCATTTCGGATCGTTATAGAGAAAGAAAAAGAAAAGAAAAAGACTAATTGAATCGTGGATGAGATAGTGTCTCCTCTTAAACAACTTCCTTGTTTTTCCTGTCTTTATCAGAAAGAAAAAAAGAGAAGAAGGAAGAAGGAGACAAGAAAGAAGAGGAAGGGGGCGAGAGAAGGAAGAAGATACTGAAGAAGAGGATGAGGAAAATAAGGAAAGAGAAGTAGAGAAAGAGGATAAGGAGA
>NW_020872684.1:70086-74728 GCF_003789085.1 Penaeus vannamei
GTGTTTGTGTGTGTATATTTACATACTTACATACATACACCACACAATACGCACACACCACGCATATATATGTATATGTTGTGGTGTGTGTGTTGTGTGTGTGTGTGTGTTGTGTGTGTGTATGTGTGTGTATGTGTATGTATATGTAATATATATATATATATATATATATATATATATATATTATATATATTATATTAGATAGATATGCAATATTGTTGATAAATATACAGATACATACACAGATAAAGAGCTGTTAATACATGCACAGAAGACAAATAGATACAATAGACGACTGGATCGCTATTTCGACAGACAGGTTTTGTGAAACGGATAAGGACGCGTAGATAAACATAGTTAAAGAGACAAAGAGACCCAGACATTTTGGAGCCTTGGGGTGCTCAGCCATATTAGGTTATACGACCAAGGTAAGTCTATACAGAACCTTAGGGCGGCCATTACAGCGAGTGCACGCAAAAGGGGTTGAGATTTGGTGGGTATGTCGTCTATTTTTGTTTCATTTTGCTTTATTCGTCTCGGTAGGTCACCTTCGAGGGGTCAGGTCACGCTGGGATTTCCTTAGGATACCCCTAATAAAGTTGGACCTTGGTAAAGGAGGATATGAAATATGAGAAAAGAAAGAATGAGAGATTGGGTACGAAATGAAGAAGATTAGTGTACGAACAAAAGAAACGATGAGAAGATTGGTGTACGAACAAGAGATTGGTGTACGAATGAGAGATTGGTGTTCGAATAAGAGATTGTGTACGAATATGTGATTGGTGTAAGAATAAGAAATTGGTGTACGAACAAGAGATTGGTGTATGAATACGAGAAGAAATTTGATGTTGCAACCAGACTCCCTCGAAAAACGTTCGGGGTTGGTCCTCCAGGCCCGGGTATTTTCCAGGGCGTTGTTAAATACCTGTTTCGCAAAGCCGAAGGACAAAGGATTTACTCAATCAGAAAAGAAAAGAAGACGAGGACAGAAAAGAAAAAAAAAATGTTTCTCGCTTGAAGGACTCGCCCGAAGGACTCTCTCAGCGCGCCGTAATCCAGCCAAAAGGAGTCACGAGGGAGTGCCGCGTCGCGCTTGGCACTGAGGAAGGCGGGGCCGTAACATATGGCCGCCCTAATGAGGAGTGACACGCGCGGCACCGGCACCAGTGAATGGCAGCTCGACGTGGCAGGCAGCGCGTCCTTGTGGAGCTGAATGGGCGCTGGGGAGGCGACCCTGGGCGAAGGACTCGGGTCGCAGCGCCACGGGGCAGGGGGCACATGGGGGCACGCGCCGGGGGGGACGCCGCCGAGGAAGGGGGTGAGATGGGCTCTTTGGGACCGAGAAATGGGTCCGTTTTTTATTCCTTTTTATTCATCTATTTGTTTTATCTGTTTATTATTATTATTTTTTTTTTACTGTCTGTTTCTTTTTTTGTGGTTTATTCTTCCATCGACAGGCCTCTCTCATTCTTCCTTCTTCATGATCTTCATTCTTAATTCTCACATCATCATTTCCCATCTTCCACCTTCTCTCCCTCCTCTCCCATCTCCTCTTCCCCGCATCTCCCTCTCGATCCTCATCCTTCCTTCCCCTCCTCAACCCTCCTCCTCCACCCCTTTTTCCCCCTTCGCATGATCCTCGCACTACCTCTCCCTCTATACTTATCCTCCCCACTGTCATTATCATCTCCATCCTTCTCCCCCTCAACCATCACCCAGGGGTAAGCGCTCCCCGGGGGAACGAGACGATCTGGGAATCTCAAGAAGGCAAATTTCTCAGGGCAGCAGGTAAGCAGGTAAGCCACACCGCCCGAGGAAGGTCTCTCGCCCCAACCGTGATTTGAGATGGGTTCTGGAGGCAGGCGAAGGGGGGAGGGAGGGAGGGAGGGAGGGAGGGAGGGAGGGAGGGAGGGGGGAGGGAGGGAGGGAGGGAGGGAGGGGAGGAGGGGGTGGGAGGGAGGGAGAAGGGAGAGGGAGTGGAAGGTAGATAGGGAGAGGGGAAGAGGTAAATGGAGGAAGGAGTGAGAGGAATGGGGTTTGGAAGGAGGGAGGGAGTGGGGGGAGAGACTGAATGCAAAGAGAGAGAGAGAGACAGGGTAAATGGAAGGAGGGAGAGAGGGAGAAA
Organism: Penaeus vannamei; assembly: GCF_003789085.1. Taxonomy (NCBI): domain Eukaryota; kingdom Metazoa; phylum Arthropoda; class Malacostraca; order Decapoda; family Penaeidae; genus Penaeus; species Penaeus vannamei. Next base: position 72,212 of record NW_020872684.1, read on the forward strand.
AGGGGAGAGACTAAATGGAGGGAGGGAGAGAGGGAGAAAAGAGGAGAGAGTAAATGGAAGAAGGAAGGGAGAAAGAGGGGGGATGGGTAAGTAAATTAAGGGACTTAGGGAGGGAGGGAGAGGGCGAGAGAAGGGAGAGGGTACAAGGAAGGGGGGGTTAGGGGGTAGAAGGTTAATAGAAGAGAGGGAGGGGGTAAATGAGGTGGAATATAAGGCAGGACTGGAGAGAGAGAGAGAGAGAGAGAGAGAGAGAGAGAGAGAGAGAGAGAGAGAGAGAGAGAGAGAGAGAGAGAGAGAGAGAGAGAGAGAGAGAGAGATGGAGGGAGAGAGAGGGAGGAGAGGAGGAAGGAAGGAAGAAAGGAGGAAGTCGGCTAATGGGGTGGAACTGGAAGGAAGGAAGGAAGGAGGGAGTGAGGGAAGGAAGAAGGAAAAGAGGGAGAGGGCATATGGAAAGAGGAAAGGAGGGAGAGAGGGGATGAGAAATTGAGTGGGATTAGAAACAGGGATAGCGGGAAGAAAAGAATAGAAAAAGACAAAGAGAGAAAAAGGGAGGAAAGGAAGGGGAAGGGATAAATGGAGGGAGAAATTAGCAGATAGAAAGGAGGAAAAGAGGGATAGACGGGTGGAGAGGGTGAGCACACATACCTACATACATACTTATATACATGCACACATACGTTACATACATACATAAATACATTCATACACACATGAGCATAAAAGACAGCACAGACACACACATGGAAAACAAGAATACATGATCCATACATGGCATAACTGCAACACACACAACACACAAACAACAACAAACACACGCACACACCACACACACACACACACACACACGCACACACGCACGCAACGCACGCACGCACGCATGCACGCATGCACATGCACACACACACACACACACCACACACACACACACACACACACACACACACAACACACACAACACACACTCACACTCACACACACACATGGAAAACAAGCACGCAGCGGGATGAGAGGAGCTGAGCTGACATCCCCTCTCGTCACAGCGTCGAGGGCAGCTGTCACGAACCGAACGCCTGACCCCAGCAAACCCCTTTCGAGCGTGATCTGAGTTGACCCCCCTCCCGGCCCTCCCGCCCTCTCACAAATCCTTGTCCTCTTCCCTCCTCCTCCGTCTTTGTCTCCTTTGCCCCCTTCCTCCTCTTCTCTGTCCGTTTGTCCTCTTCCATCTCCCTCCCCTCTCATACTGTCTCCTTGCCCCCTCCTCCCCTTCTCTCTTTCCCCTTGCCCCCTCGCCTACCCTTTCCTCTGTCTCCTTCCCCCTCTCCCTCCCTCTGTCTCCTTTCTGCGCTCCCCTTCCCGTCTGCCCCTCCGAATTACTCCCTGTCCCTCCTCTGCCCATTGCCCCTCCCTATCTCTCTCCCCTTGTCCTCCCCTCCCTCCCTCTATCCCCCCCCTCCCCCCCTTCAGTCCATAATCCTGCAACAACACTAATTAAAACGCCTTTAACTCCCAAAGCTTCGTCGGACATAAGGTCCATTTCGAGACCGATGGGACTTTGAATAGAAATATGCGTCATTCTTTAAGTCTCAGTTATTCAATTTCTCCTTTGGTTTTAGGCGGAAATAATAATTCACAGTTCTGATAAAAAAGGGGAAGGAGGAGGGGGGAGGGGAGGGAAGAGGGAGGGGGAATAGGGGGAGGGGGGAAGAGGGAGGGGGATAGGGGGGAAGAGGGAGGGGGATAGGGGAGGGGGGAAGGGAGGGGGTAGGGGGAGGGGGAAGAGGAGGGGGTAGGGGGAGGGGGGAAGAGGGTGGGAAGGAGATTTTTATAAAGCTGGAAAGGAGAAAAATCCATGATGAAACGGAGCTTGTGAAAAAATCGGCAGCTTTATCTCAATTATTCGTTATTCTCTTTTCATGCGATAACGGGTAATAAAAAAAGAGAGAGAGAAAAATTAGAAAAAAATAAATAAAAGTGAATAATAAGAGAGTAAAAAAGAGAGTAGAAAAAGAAATAAAGGTGAAAGAATAAAACAAGATTAAAAACAAACAGGAGTAAAAAATAATGAATAAATAAATAAAGGGAAAGAATAAGACCAGAGTATAAAATAGTTAAAAGTTAAAAGAATTGAAGTAAAATAGATATAGGGGAATCATAAGACGAGAGTAAAAACAAAAAGAGTAAAAAATGATAAACAAATAAAAGAGGGAAGAATAAGACGGTAAAAAGGGAAAGCGAAAGACGAAAGTAAAAAAGGACGTAAGAAGAAGAAGAAAGAAAAGTAAAAGAAAGTAAATAAATAAATAAAGGTGAAAGAATAAGAGAAATAAAAAAAAAAAAAATAAAAAAGAATAAAACAGTTCCGACGAGATGAATGGCTTGGCGATGGACAGCCAGGTCGGTTCGTCCGCCTCGGGCTTCATCACGATTTCATCCCTCCTCCCTGGCCTCCTCTGCCCCTCCTCCCCTGGCTCCTCTCCCCCCCCTCCCTCCTGGCCTCCTCTGCCTCCCCGACTATTC
>NW_020872684.1:76667-79167 GCF_003789085.1 Penaeus vannamei
GAAAGAGAGGGAGGTGGGAGAGAGAGGGAGAGGGGTGGAGAAAGAGAGGGAGGTGGCGAGTAGAGGGAGAGTGGGGTGGAGAAAGAGAGGGAGGTGGGGAGTGAGAGGCGAGAGGGGGTGAGAGAAAGAGAAGGGAGGTGTGGATGTAGAGTTGGGAGAGGGGGGTGGAGAGAGAGGGAGGTTGGGGAGAGAGGGAGAATGGGGTGTGGAGAAGGAGAGGTGAGGTGGAGTTAGAGGGATGATTTGGGGGTGGAGAAAGAGAGGGGGTGGGAGTGAGGGAGAGTGGGTTGTGGAGAAAGAGAGGGAAGGGTGGGATGGAGGGAGAGGGGTGGGGAAGAGAGGGGAGGTGTGGGTTAGTTATGAGGGAGTAGGGGTTGTGAGAAAGAGTAGGGGAGGGGAGTAAAGGGAGAGGTGATTTTGGTAGAGAGAGGGAGGTGGAAGGTAAGAGGGAGATTTGGGGTGGAGAGCAGAGAGGGACGGTTTGGGAATATTGCGCGCGTATGGGGGTGGAGAAGAGAGGTGCGGTGGGAGTAGAGGGAGAAGGGGTTGGAAGAAAAGAGAGGGAGGTGGGAATTGAGAGGGATGAGGTGGGAGAGATGTAGGTGATGGTGGATGTGAGATGGTTTGATGTGGGTGAGAGAGAGGGAGGTGGTGAGTTAAGGGAGAGGGGGTGGAGAAAGAGAGAGAGCTGCGTTAGTAGGGAGAGGGGTGGATTGAAGGAGGAGGTGTGGGGTATAGTTGGATGAAGGGGTGGTATGAAATGTAGAGGGAGGTGGAGTAGAGGGAGAGGGGGTTGTGAGAATAGAGAGGGAGTGGTATGTTGATTGTGTGATTTGAGGGGTGTTGGAGTAAAGAGAGGGAGGGTGGCAGAAGAGAGGAGAGGCGGATCGGAGAAAGAGATTTGGAGGTGTTGTGTTATTTTGTTATTGTATTTTTGGACTTTGGTGTGGTTGGGTGGTATGTAGGTTAGAGGGGTGTTTTGGAGAGAAGATGATTGGGTGTATGGTTGGGGGTTGGGTGTTTTGGGTTATGGTGGTTAGATATTGTAGCGTTCTGTGTCTTCACTCACAGAAGATGATCATACTTTCATTAGGATTAGGTTTAGGTTTACTTATAACCGAATTATCTTGTACAGGTGGCATAGTATTAGTATATATTACGTTTGACGTAGTTAACCGGCGAGAATTCGGTATTATTATTGGCTGCCGTAGCGTAACACCGAAATTAAAGATTAATTGATTTGCTCTATTTGTTGACAAAAGACTGAAATATTTATTGAATATCTTTACTTATTTAATGAAAAAAACGAACGTCAAATACGCGACTTAAGGTTTAAAAGGATAAGATAAAATTTGAAGAAAAAATGGAAAAAAGAAAAGTATAAATGATATTTGAAAATTAAGGGGAAAATGTGAATAATGAGGGAAAAATGATAAGATAAACTGTAAATTGGAAAATGAATTAAGATAATTATGATATAATGTGGAAAATTATTGAATTAAGTATAAAAATAATAAGATAATGAAAAAGAAAAAATAAGTTAAATGAAAAGTATTTAAATATATGAGGTGAAAAAAGAATAAGGAAAACAGGAATATTATAAAATTATAAAGAAACGAAAAAATGCAAGGACCATAAGACGTTTCCATAGGCCATTTTTCTGCCTCGTCCCGAGCGGATTCGGGCAGGGAAGACCGAGTGCGGTGAGGGCGACGGTGTTGGCGTGACGGCTTGGGCTTCATTCAGGCGGCCGAGTGAAGCATTGTCTTCGAAGCTCGTATTGTTTCATCTGCTTGGGGATTTCGTACCATGAGGAGTTTCGGGAGGTCGTTGTGTTGTTTACTGTTTTGTTTGTCTGTCTTCGTCTCTTGTTCTCTCGTCTCTCTTCTCTCTCTCTCTCAGACTATCCTCATCTCTCTTTCTCTCTCTCCTTCTTTCTCTTCTCTCTTCTCTCTTCTCTCTCTCTCTCTTCTCTTCTCTGTCTCTCTCCTCTTTCGTTTCTCTCTCTCTGCTTGTGTGTGTATGTGGTGTGTGTGTGTGTGTGTGTGCTGTTATGGCTGTCTGTCTGATCCTGTCTCTCTCTAGCCCTTCTTGATTATTATTACTTTTATTACATCTTTATTTCTTTCTTTTTTCCTCTTTTCTATCTTGTGGTTTTCTTTCCCTTCTTTCACTCTCTCTCTCTTCTTCCCGTCTGTTCTTCCTTTCCTAGCACTTTTCCTGTCTTTACCTATGTAATGTTCCTTTTTCGCTTCTAATTTGCTTCTCTATTCTCCGATTCTTTCAGTTATTCATTAACCCACTATCAATAAAAAAATTAATAGAAGAAGAAATAAAAAACGCGAGGACTTGCTGTGTCATTTTATCGTCATTTCTGTTGTCAGACGCTTAGAAAGCGTCTAATCCTTGAAGTATCTACTTTTTGCGTTCTCTGCAGGTCGCAGCATAAAACCTCTAAAAAAACTTTTAAAGATCTATAAAAAAAAAAAAAAAAAAAAAG
>NW_020872684.1:91667-106667 GCF_003789085.1 Penaeus vannamei
CATAATACGAGAGACAAAGCTCGTCTGGGTTTCAAGGAAGTGCGAGCGGACATGTCTAGAATGAAATAGGCCTATTCAAGTTCAGCATGAGAGTTGGTTAGTGTGATAACTTGAAATGGTACGAGGAAAAAACTGTAGTGGAAGAAAAGTAGAGCTGATGATAGCAAGTGATTAAACGATAACAGGAAACTCCAAAATCATCGAAAGTTGTGGGATCTTCAAAGGGAATATTCATGAATCTTGGGAATGCAAAGTCATCTGATCTTCAAAGGGCAGAGTCGTAGGGCCTTTAAAGGCAAAGTCGTAGGGCCTTCAAATCGCTAATCACGAGAGTTTCAAAAGTCACAATGTCTCTCAAGGGCAGAACCGTAGAATGTACAAAGGGCAGATTAATTACGTTTTCAAAAGGCAAATTCGAAGGATCTTCAAAGGACGGAATCGACGGATTGTAAAGCCAAATTAGTAGGGACTTTAAATGCCATGTCCATAGGATTTTCGAAGGGTAAGGTTATGTGACCTTCAAAGAACAAATTTATGGGATTTTCTAAGACCAAATTCACTTGACCGTCAGTAAACCATGCGAGTGAGGGCAGGATCAGTTGGCCGTGACGTCGCTGGCTTCAGTTGGCTTTGTCGTACTTGACCCTGCTGCTGCTCCTGCCCGGCTATTCTTGCCCAGCATAACTGCGCCATGGACTTTAATATATGCAATTTATCAATGGCTTGATTCACTGCAGACTATGTAGTTGGCTGACCATTTTTTTTTACTTGCAAAATATTTTGTTTAACAAAAATGTCCCTTGCTGAACTTGTGACGCATTTCGACTAACCCAATTTAAGTATGCAGCGCCTTTTCTGTGTTACACTATCATTTAGTATCTAATTCACCCAGGACATTTGTTCCCTGTCGAAGGTATGTTCAGCTGAAAGGGCAAAGGTAGATAGTTTGTTGACCTTAGAAGGGCAAGCAAGCAAGAAAGCCAGATGAAAAAAAAGGTTCTTATGCATCAAAAATCAAAATCTTACGTCTTCATAGATATATGAATGATTGGGGTATTTATAAGTTAGGGGACACGTGAGCTCCTCGCTTCGCTAAACGTTGTTTTGATTTTTTGCTTTCTTTTTGGGGTTTGTCTCGGGCATCAGGGTTTTCTTGCGCAACTGCAGTCGAGTTCAAGGAAATTGCTAGTTACGTCTCCGAGTCGCGGGCACGTGCGAGTCAGGTGAGCAGGTCGTGGGTAGGTATCTTGCCCTATCCAGGCCTAGGTCAATAGGCAGCTGCTTCGGTTAGCAATATGAACTGGAATGGAATCTGTCTCTGTATTGAATGTTGTGATGATGTTTTCCCTCATGTTGACTACTCGGTGATGACGTCAGATGCTCGATGAATGGGGTAGGAGTGAAAGTGTTGACGATGACTTAGGCCTCCCCCCTACCCCTCCCCCTCGCCTCCCTTCTTGTCTCTCTCTCTCTCTCCCTCCACATACCCTTGGGACCTGCGCCTCTCGTCTTGCAACATTTTGATTAGCGTTAGGATGTCAGGTCGCCAAGGTCACACGTACTTGACCTTTTTTCTGTTTTGGGGGATTTGTGTTGTACTGGTTGATGGTGATGTGACTTTTTGTGTTGTTTTCTAGTGTGCGAGCATGGGTGATGTTCTTGGACTCAATAATATTGTTTGCTTTTTCCTTGTGAGAAGGTATTTACTTTTTATGTTGGTATACAAACCGCAAAGTATGGAACGTTGATGAAGATAATGTTAAGATAATAGTTGATAAAGACGAGTAAAAGGAAGTAAAAACTTTAGAAAAAAATGGAAGATGTAATGTCTCTTTGTTGTGACATGAATAGGCCTATTTGAAAATAATTGGTTTCGGAAGGCCAGCTAACCTGAGGGAACTACGTACCGAACGACCTTTGTTGGCGAGATGATGCGTAGCTTTGTAGGGAAATAGAAAGTAGATATATTTACGGAAAGGGAAAGGAGATGTAGCCGTGATTAATGCGTTAGGGAAGAATGGATGATTAAACTTTGAAATTTTGGACACGAAAGAAAGGGAGAAAAGATGGTGGAAATTTGTTTATTTTTCTTGTCGTTATGATTAATTTTGGTTACATTTCGTCTGGTGTTATGACTTATTACTATTATTTTCAGCTCATCATCTTGTATGTTTATAGTTTATATGTATATTTGTAGTGTTTTGTTTATTGTTGCTGATTGCACTATTTATTTAATATTGTTGTTGATTGTGCTTATTATCGTTATCGATGTTATTACCATCGGTTATTATCATCAGTATCATATAATTAGCATAGATATTGCCTTATGTTTTTTTTTATTGCTACTATATATATTTTTGTGCACCTCTGCATCTTTCTGGTATAGCTCTCCAACTCTTAATTGTACATCTCGTAGACTGCATCAAAGCCTCCGACCCTAACATCGGACCTGTAGGCCTACGCTCGGGTGTACACGTCAGTATATCTCTCTCTCTGTTTATGGCACAGCAATTACCTCGAACCTGACCTATTATGTGTCCTCCCCAGGGGCGGCACCCACTCCTGGATCGTGCTGATGGACGGGCGGGGCGAGAAAGTGGCCGAGCTCGAGGGCCCCTCCACCAACCACTGGGTGAGTACAGGCGGCGGCACCTGCTCTTGGCGCTTGGCGGGGAGGCGTGCGGCGAGGACTTTGGTCTTGGTAGAGTGAGAGAGTGGGAGAAGAGTGTGTTTGTGTGTGTGTGTGTGTGTTTGTTTGTTTTGTTGTGTGTGTGTGTTTGTGTGTGTGGTGTTTGTATGTTGTGTGTGTGTGTGTGTGTGTGTGTGTGTGTGTGTGTGTGTGTGTGTGTGTGTGTGTGTGTGTGTGTGTGTGTGTGTGTGTGTGTGTGTGTGTGTGGATTTACATGTTTGAGTGACTGTGAGTACATTTATATATGTCTGCTTTATATTTTTGCATGCATGTGCGAGTGTGCACATGCACGAGCTGTGTACTGATTTCCATGTGGTGTGCAAAAAACACGCATATAAATATATATGTACACATGCTTTTTATGTAAGAGTGACTTATTGTCATGACTTGCGATTTTTTAACTTATGATATATGATTTGTGTTATTTTATGCGCAGACTGTGCCAAGTAAGGAGGAATTGTCGATTAGCAGCAAGAGTTATGAATACTGGGATGCCTTGTCTTGCATTTGCTGTATATTTAGCATCATGAACTAAACTGCAAAACACACACACTCTTTTTCTCTCTCTCTCTCTCTCTCTCTCTCTCTCTCTCTCTCTCTCTCTCTCTCTCTCTCTCTCTCTCTCTCTCTCTCTCTCTCTCTCTCTCTTCTCTCTCTCCTCTTTCTTTCTTTCTTTCTTTCTTCTTTCTTTCTTTTCTTTTTCTTTCTTTCTTTCTTTCTTTCTTTCTTTCTCTCTCTCTCTCTCTCTCTCTCTCTCTCTCTCTCTCTCTCTTCTCTCTTCTCTCTCTCTCTCTCTCTCTCTCTCTCTTTCTTTCTCTTTTCTTTCTCTTTCTTTCTTCTTTCTTCTCTTTCTTTCTCTCTCTCTCTTTTCTCTCTCTCTCTTCTCTTTTCTCTCTCTCTCTTTCTCTCTCTTTCTCTCTCTTTCTCTCTCTTTCTCACGCACTCACACTCACACTCACACTCACACTCACATACACACACACTCACACACACACACTCACACACACACTCACACTCACACTTATCACACACACTCACACTTATCACACACACTCACACTCACACTCACACTCACACGTACACACACACATACGTACACGCACACATACACACAGTCAAACACAACTACATACACAGTCACACATACAGCCAGCAACTGCACGAGTCGCCCCCCCCCCCCTTGTTATCGGTGCCATCGCAGTCCTCTTTCACGTACACGAAGCGGCGTCCGAAGCGGCGCGTGGAGTCCTTCGCACAGCGGCCGGTTTAGAAAGTGTCCTGGACGCGGGAGTCCCAAGGGCAAGGTCGCGGGCTCGATACTTTCTGGGTGTGCATGTTAGGCCTTCTTTTTTTCAGTTTACAATCTTTCTTTCTTTTTTAGGGGGGGGAGGGTTATTTGATCGGTCTTTTCTTCGTTCCTGTGCTTGTGTTTCCCGTTTTATCTTTTTAGTTTTTTTCGTTTATTCTCTTTTGTTTTGCTCTGCATTTTCTTCTTTTTTCCTTCCAATTTCTTCTGTCCATTCCCGTCTTCCTCGCTCCCTTCCTCTCATCCACTCTTGTCTACTATATCTTCATCACCATTCCTTTTAGCCATCTGTCTGTCTTCCGTGGTGTCGTCTTCGGGCTTAGAGTGTCCTGTGGCAAAACCGGCGCTGCTGCCTTCGTCCTGGACCGACTGGATGATGTCGTCGGGCAGGATAGTCTGCTTTGGAGGATCCCCGAACCAGCAGTGTCCTTTGAGGCTGCTTTTATTGCCATGGGCGCGTCGCTTGTAGGGATAGATGCTATTGGTGTCCTTGTTGCGTAAGGCAGTACGCGTGGTTTTCGCAATCCCTTTGAGAGTGACGACCCCTATAATACAAGAGACGCTGTTGGGAAACGCCAAGACCTCTTTGTCTTCGAGAAAAAAAAGAAAAACGCCATTTGTTCCTTGAAGAAAATCAGATTCCAGTGTTATCAAGACTATTTGTGTGTGTGTGTGTGTGTGTGTGTGTTTTGGACTTTGGATTTCTTATCTTTGGGGATTGTTGCTAAGGGAAGGTATCCCGTGAAGCGCAGGATGTAGATTTATTTATTAATCTCTCTCTCTCTCTCTCTCTCTCTCTCTCTCTCTCTCTCTCTCTCTCTCTTCTCTCTCTTCTCTCTCTTCTCTCTCTCTCTCTCTTCTCTCTCTCTCTCTCTCCCTCTCTCCCTCTCCTCCCCTCTCCCTCTCCCTCTCTCCCTCTCCTCTCCTCTCTCTCCCTCTCTCTCCCTCTCTCCCCCTCTCTCTCCCTCTCCTTCCTCTCTCTCTCTCTCTCCCTCTCTCCCTCTCTCTCTCTCTTCTCCCTCCTTCTCCTTCCCTCTCCTCCCTCTCTCTCTCTCTCCCTCTCCTTCCCTCTCTCTCTCTTCTCCCTCTCTTCCCTCTCCTCTTCTCTCTCCTCTCTCCTTCCCTCTCTCTCTCTCTCTTCCTCTCCGCTTCCCTCTCTCTCTCTCTCTCCCTCTCCTCTCTCTCTCTCTCTCCTCCTCTCCTCCTCTCCTCCCTCTCCCTCCTCCTCCCTCTCTCTCTCTCCCTCTCCTCCCTCCTCTCCCTCTCTCTCCCTCTCCCTCCCTCTCTCTCCCTCACTCCCTCCCTCTCTCTCCCCTCACTCCCCTCCCTTCTCTCCTCACTCTCCCTCCCTCTCTCTCCCTCACTCCCTCCCTCTCTCTCCCTCACTCCCTCCCTCTCTTTCTCTCTCTTCCTCTCTCTCTTCCTCTCTCCTCCCTCTCTCTCTCCCTCTCTCTCTCTCTCTCTCTCTCTCTCTCTCTCTCTCTCTCTCTCTCTCTCTCTCTCTCTCTCTCTCTCTCTCTCTCTCTCTCTCTCTCTCTCTCTCTCTCTCTCGAAGAAGAAGAAGAAGAAGAAGAAGAAACGACCTGCATAAACTCTTGTCAGCTTTATCCCAACGTGAGTTCACAAAAGAAAAAAGGTTTAAGTATAAGTAGACGTGATAATGCCAAAGGGTGTTAACACGGGTGGATAAGAAGATAAAACGTGGGTTGATGTGGATAGTGAGCTTGAATACGTCAGAATAAGTAACAAGTGTCAGCGGTTGTCAGGAGAATGATGGATGAAAGTGCATTGAATAGCACTCTCCTCCCCCATACCCACACTCCCCCTCCCCCCTGACGCCACCGCTTCCCCCTACCCTCCTCGGGCTGTCACACCTTCCCTCCCCCATGCCCACTGCTTCACCCTACCCTCCTCGGGCTGTCATCCTTCCCTCCCCCTGACGCCATCGCTTCCCCCTACCCTCCTCGGGCTGTCACCCTTCCCTCCCCACCCTCCCCACCCTCATCCCCACCAATGTCTCGCCCTCCAGTGGCCTCCCAAGTTCAAGGTCACCTTTGTCGGGGGTAAGAGAGGAGGAGGAGGGGGACAGGGGTAGGGGAAGGGGGCGGGCAGAGGATGACCGGGCATGCACGGCTTCTGTTGCATCCTTTGCTCATGACTACTCTGGATGTTCATTATATTCGAGTTGGCATGTTGGTGCTTTCTTCGTTCTTTCTGTTTTTAATGGTTGGAGGTGTTGATGTTGCTTTCGAAAGCATGGCCATGTCTGTTTTTTTTTCTTTCCTTGTCACACTAATTCTCACTCTTATTTTCTTTTTTCTTTGTGTCAATCTCTCTCTCTCTCTCTCTCTCTCTCTCTCTCTCTCTCTCTCTCTCTCTCTCTCTCTCTCTCTCTCTCTCTCTCTCTCTCTCTCTCTCTCTCTCTCACTCACTCACTCACTCACTCACTCTCACTCTATCTTTTCTTTTTCTCTTTCTCTCCCTTTCTTATTCCCTTCCTCCTTTCCTCCTTCTCCCCTTTCCTCTCATACCCTCTTCTCTTCTCTTTTCCTTTCCCCCTTTGCTCTCATCCCCTTATCTCTCTTCTCGCCTCATCCCCTTATCTCCTTTCTCTCCTTTCCTCCTTTCCTCTCATCCCCTCTTCTCTCCTCTTTTCCTTCCCCCCCTTTCCTCTCCTCTTTTCCTCCCCCCCCTTTCCTCTCCCCTCTTCTCTCCTCTTTTCCTTCCCCTTTCCCCTCTCTCTCTTTCTCCCATTCCACACTATCTCCCTGTCTCCTTCTCTCCCTCCCACCGCTCCCGCAACCACAGCCTCACGTAGGCATACACGTGTCGACCGCGTTCGCCATCTGCCTCTTGTTTTTGGATGTAGATTTCCATCCTTCGCTTTCTTTTGCCTACTTATCATCATTTATTCAATCCTCCATATTTATTGTTTGCTCGTTTTATTTTATTCTGATGGGAAGATCTGACTTATCGTTCCTTTGATTATTATTTTTTGTAAAGCTGTTTGTAAAGATTATAATGGTGATAACTATGGTATTATGGTTAAAGATAGTGATCATTATATTTGTATAATTGCTAATACTACTACTGTTAGTATGGATTCAACTTCTGTTACTGCTACTGCTAGTGCTAACATTACTGATATCGTTATGATTTTGCCTATTTTCTTTTTACTGTTGTTATTGCCATCATAACCACAGGCTCTATGATTAACTTGTCGTTCTCATTATAATTAGCATTAACATATTGTACATGTTCTCCTTGCCACAGTGGCGAAGGAAGAGTTTCAGTGAAAGTGACACTTTGACACCGAATCTGTTCCCCTCCCACGCCTGTGACAAGTGACATACCTGTCAACTTTCACGTCTCTTAATAACAATCACTCTGTCAAACAAACGTTAAATGTCAATTTCTTTTATTTTATTTATTTTTTTGATTATTTTTTTCTAGTTTTGCTCCTTTTTTGTAATGTTCGCTTTTTTGTCGTTTTTTTTTCGTTTGTTGTGGTTACGTCAGCTGTTCCGGGTTTGCGCTATATTTTTACGATTCGGCCGTTGCTTGCCCTTGTCGCTAGGCTGTCTTGGTGCGAGACTTCCTGTTTTCATGGTTGCTGAATTCTGCCAATTTTTTATTGTGTACTTGCCGTTTTTTCGTGTCGAAATTTTGGATTTGATTTTTAATTCTGTTGAATGAATAGGTGTATGGAGGGTGTGTCACAAGGGATGGTTTAGTTTGGAGTATTTTTTTTTTACTCTTTCCTTTACTTCCTTCTCTTCACTATTTCTCCTTGCTCTCCTTTCCCCTTCTTCACTATCATCATTTCCCTTCCCTTCCCTTCTTCACTATCATCATTATCATCATCTCTTCTTTCCCTTCCCTTCTTCACTGCAATATTATCCTTTCCTTTCCACCTCTTTCCTTCTTCACTCTATGCTTCCTGTTCCCTCCACCTTCCCTTTCTTCGTCATTGCTCACCGCCTCACCCGACTTATCTTCACTATTATTCCCTCCACACACCCCTTCTGTGCAGCTTCCTCTTCTCTACAACTAGCCCTGTATCTTCCCTCCACTATTTATCTTCCCGTCATCTTTGTTATTACTCTTCTTCCAGTTTTCTCTTATTTATCTTTTTCATCGGATTAGAAATAATTTTCTGTGCATCCCCTCCCCTTCTATCCCTCCATTTTATTATTGTCTCCCCTTCTCTCACCCAGGCCTTCAGTCTTCCCTCTCCCTCTTCCTTTTCAACTCCCTCCTTTGCCCTCTCTTTCTCCCCCTCACTCATTCTCTCTTTCTCTCTTACCCACCCCTCTTCCCTCACCATTTCCTCTCTCCCTCACCCATTTCCTCTCTCCCTTACCCATTTCCTTCTCCCTACCCATTTCCCTTACCCATTTCCTCTCTCCCTTACCCATTTCCTCTCTCCCTTACCCATTTCCTCTCTCCCTTACCCACTCCCTCTCCCCCTTACCCATTTCCTCTCTCTCTTACCCACTCTCACCACCCATTCTGTCTTCTTTCCATTCCCGTCCCCTCCTTCACTCCTTCCTTCCCCCTCTCCCTCTCCCATTTATTCACTCCCGCCTCTTCCTTATATACCTCATTAACGTTGGAGTGACCGTCTTATTCTCATATGTCAGTCATCATCGGTCCAGCAAACCACCGGTAGACAGACCGTTTTCAATATTCATTTTACTGGGTGTTAACTGAGTAGACGTATTATTATTTTGCGGTCTTCGTTATGATCGTACTTGCGACTCTCACAGACACTTGGTTGTTATTGTCATTCATATTCAAATGTGTTCACTGGATTGAGAAATTCGTGGATATGTGTCTTGTCCTGAGGTCCGTTATGATCTAAGGTAGACTAGAGCATGCCAGTTATTGCATATCCTTTTCTGTTCCAGTTTTGGAACTTTGCTACATCAAGTGTTCAGAAAGTGCTTTTTGTTTTCCCATGTTGTTATTAATTGGATATTAGCTATTTAGGTCTTCCCATGAACATTCTCGATTGCTCTTGCTTTAATTAATAAAACTACTTATTTTCCTTCTTTGTTTACATTGAGTTTTTCATCGAAATTTGGAAGTTACGTATTCTCGTACTTTTTTATAATTGATTATCAGTTAGAAGCTTTCCATCTTACTGTAACATTTAAAGATCAGTTTCCCTTGAGTGGTAGTCCCCTTCACCCCCCCCCTCTCTTCTCTCCTTTCCCCTCCATTTCCTCCCCCTTTCTCCTCTCCTTTCCACTCCACTTCCTCCCTCCTCTCCCCCACCCTTTCCCTTCTCTCTTCCCCTCCCCTTAACCCCTCTCGTTCCCTCCCCCTTTCCCTTCCTCTCCCCCCTCCCTCCTCCCCCTTTCCCCCTTCCACAACCCTCCCTCCTGCCTTTCCCTCTCCCTCTCTTCCCTCCCCTTCCCCTCCACTCCTCCCTCCTCTCGCTCAGCCGCATGTGACCGCAACTTCCATAATGAGAAACGAGTGGGCGCGTGCGTGTGTGAGCTGCATGCTGCTGTGGCCGCTGCAGAGATAGAACGTCGCACGGGCGAACGCGAAGGAAGCCCATTTTTCTTGCTTTACTGGTTATTGTATATTTACATGATACAATACATGCAAACTTTATTATACATGCATATGTGTGTGTGCATGTTAATTATATATAGCACATATAATATATATATATATATATATAAATGTAGGGTAGTAGTAAGATATATATATATTATATATGTATGTATGGTATTATAATATATAGATATATAGTATGATGGGTGTGTGGTGTTGTGTGTGTGTGGGTGTGTGTGTGTGTGTGTGGTGTGTGTGTGTGTGTGTGTTGTGTGTGCGCGTGTGCGTGTGTGGTGTGGGCGTGCGTGCGTTGTGTGCGTGTATGGTATGTATAGATAGCTATATAATATATGCATATACACATGTGTATTGGTGTGTGGCATTGTATGTATGGACACAACACAACACACACACACGACACACACACCAGCACACACACACACGACACACACACACACACACACACACACACACACACAGCACACACACACAACACACATACACACACAACATACACACACACACGTTACACACACACACGTACAGCACACACACAACACACACACACACACACACACACAACACACACACCACACACACACACACACACACACACACACACACACACACACACACACACACACACACCACAACAGGCACACAACACAACCCCCATACTGCACCTTGTACACTGACCGCACCCAAACAAACAGACAACACAGCAGCATCCAGAACGGCCGAGCAGCGAGGGAAAGTGAGTAGGGCTGAAGGCGTGTGAGTCGTGCGGGCCGTCCTGCGCCGACATTGACCCACAGCCTACCCGCCTCCCTGGTCCACATACCCGGGACTCTCCTCCAGTCTGCGAAGTCCGTGCCCATTCGGAGCCGAGCTGACCTGGCTCTGGCCAACGAACTTGCGTCTTCTACGGGCGCGCACAAGGTCGTTGGTTCCTCGGACACGGTTGATGAGGGTGTGTCGGAGAAGGCTCGTGCGGTATTATTTATCGGTTGTGAGATCATGTTATGGGGATGTTATTGTTTTTCCTATCGTTGTTATTGTTGGTAGTGTCACTGATGCTATTATTGCCATTGTAGTATTATTGTTATTGTGTTTGGTGATAGAGAAGGTACTATTATCATTATTTATTCATTCATTTTTTTTACTACTGCTAGTTTTCCATATGCAATATGTATCTGAACTAAATAAACAAACAATCAAGCCATTTTTGCGCAGAGATGTTGCAATATCTGAATAATTTGCTTTTGGAAAGTAGAAATATTGTCATATCTGGGGTTATGTGTAGTGTTCTATCTTGCACTATGCGCATATTCTTTTACTAGTGGCTCTGTTTTCTTTTTTAAAATTGCTATTTTTCTTTTTCTGTTTTCGATCTGATATTTCTCTCAATAAGTTCTTCGCGGTGGCTTCTCGCGCACCTGATTTCCCCCCTAGTTTTTATTATTACTACTATAGGCTTCTCTTCTTCATCTTCACCATCAACATTATCATCAGACACAACCACGATCATCGCCATCACCACTGCAACCACCACCACCATCCTCCTCCTCTTCATCATCACTATCATCCCCATTCTGCGTCAGTCCATAAATTTCTTCGTGGTGGCAAGGACGCCGAGAACATAAAATGAAAAAGACCCGCTGTTGATCGCCTAGGGTAGACTAGGTTATTAAAAAATCGGAAGTCTGTTTATTTTCATTTTTTAAATTTATTATGCAAGAACTTTTTGCGTTCTTGTTAGATACATACGGCTGTTTTCTTTGAGAATAAGCGATAGGCCATTGTACATTTAGACATTCAGGAAATATATTGCGCATAGATCGTTAATTATGTTTATTCATATACATGCCCAAAGATATATGCATGATANTCTCCCAAGCTCACTCTCTCTCTATCTCCTCTATCTCACTCTCTCTCTATCTCCTCTCATCTCACTCTCTCTCTATCTCCTCAATCTCATCTCTCTCTCTATCTCCTCAACTCTCACTCTCTCTGCTATCTCCTCAATCTCTCACTCTCTCATTCTATTCTTCCCTCAATCTCACTTCTCTCTATCTCCTCAATCTCACTCTCTCTCTATCTCCTCAATCTCACTCTCCTCTCTATCTCCTCAATCTCACTCTCTCTCTATCTCCTCTATCTCACTCTCTCTCTCTATCTCCTCAATCTCACTCTCTCTCTATCTCCTCAATCTCACTCTCTCTCTGTCTCCTCAATCTCACTCTCTCTATCTCCTCAATCTCACTCTCTCTCTATCTCCTCAATCTCACTCTCTCTCTATCTCCTCAATCTCTACTCTCTCTATCTTCCTCAATCTCACTCTCTCTCTATCTCCTCAATCTCAACTCTCTCTCTATCTCCTCAATCTCACTCTCTCTCTATCTCCTCAATCTCACTCTCTCTCTATCTCCTCAATCTTCACTCTCTCCTATCTCCTCAATCTCACTCTCTCTCTATCTCCTCAATCTCACTCTCTCTCTTATCCCTCAATCTCATCTCTCTCTCTATCTCCTCAATCTCACTCTCTCTCTATCTCCTCAATCTCACTCTCTCCTCATCTCTCAATCTCTACTCTCTCTCTATCTCCTCAATCTCACTCTCTCTCTATCTTCCTCAATCTCACTCTCTCTCTCATCTCCTCAATCTCACTCTCTCTCTATCTCCTCAATCTCACTCTCTCTCTATCTCCTCATTCTCACTCTCTCTCTATCTCCTCAATCTCACTCTCTCTCTATCTCTCAATCTCACTCTCTCTCTATCTCCTCCAATCTCACTCTCTCTCTATCTCCTCAATCTCACTCTCTCTCTATCTCCTCAATCTCACTCTCTCTCTATCTCCTCAATCTCACTCTCTCTCTATCTCCTCAATCTCACTCTCTCTCTATCTCCTCAATCTCACTCTCTCTCTATCTCCTCAATCTCACTCTCTCTCTCCTCACTCTCACTCTTTCTCTCCTCATTCTCACTCTTTCTCTCCTCATTCTCACTCTCTCTCTTTTTTTTACTTTCAGTCTCACTCTCAATCTCTCTCTTCACTTTCACTCTCTCTCTCTCTCTCTCCTCATTCTCACTCTCTCTCTTTTGACTTTCACTCTCACTCTCAATCTCTCTCCTCACTCTCACTCTCAATCTCTCTCCTCACTCTCACTCTCAATCTCTCTCTCAATCTCTCTCCTCACTCTCACTCTCAATCTCTCTCCTCACTCTCACTCTCAATCTCTCTCCTCACTCTCACTCTCAATCTTTCTCCTCACTCTCACTCTCAATCTCTCTCCTCACTCTCACTCTCAATCTCTCTCCTCACTCTCACTCTCAATCTCTCTCCTCACTCTCACTCTCAATCTCTCTCCTCACTCTCACTCTCAATCTCTCTCCTCACTCTTCACTCTCAATCTCTCTCCTCACTCTCACTCTCAATCTCTCTCCTCACTCTCACTCTCAATCTCTCTCCTCACTCTCACTCTCAATCTCTCTCCTCACTCTCACTCTCAATCTCTCTCCTCACTCTCACTCTCAATCTCTCTCCTCACTCTCACTCTTTCTCTCCTCACTCTCTCTTTCTCTCCTCACTCACTCTCACTCACTTTCTCTCTTCACTCTCACTCTCTCTCCTCACTCTCACTTTGACTCTCTCTCTCTCTCTCTCCTCACTCTCACTCTCTCTCCTCATTCTCTCTCTCTCTCCTCACTCTCACTCTGTCTCTCCTCACTCTCACTCTGTCTCTCTCTTCACTCTCACTCTGTCTCTCTCCTCATTATCACTCTCTCTCTATCTCCTCAATCTCACTCTCTCTCTATCTCCTCAATCTCACTCTCTCTCTCCTTCACTCTCACTCTTTCTCTCCTCACTCTCACTTTCTCTCCTCATTCTCACTCTCTCTCTTTTCCCTCTCACTCTCAATCTCTCTCTTTTCACTTTCACTCTCAATCTCTCTCTTCACTTTCACTCTCTCTCTCCTCACTCTCATTCTCTCTCTCTCTCCTCATTCTCACTCTCTCTCTTTTCACTTTCACTCTCAATCTCTCTTTTCTCACCTCTCACTCTCTCTCCCTCACTCTCACTCTTTTCTCCTCACTCTCACTCTTTCTCTTCTCACTCGCACTCTTTCTCTCCTCACTCTCACTCTTTCTCTCCTCACTCTCATTCTTTCTCTCCTCACTCTCTCTTTCTCTCCGCACTCTCACTCTTTCTCTCCTCACTCTCACTCTTTCTCTCTCCTCACTCTCACTCTTTCTCTCCTCACTCTCACTCTTTCTCTCCTCACACTCTCACTCTTTCTCTCCTCACTCTCACTCTTTCTCTCCTCACTCTCTCACTTTCTCTTCTCACTCTCACTCACTTTCTCTCCTCACTCTCACTCACTTTCTCTCCTCACTCTCACTCACTTTCTCTCCTCACTCTCACTTTGACTCTCTCTCTCTCTCTCTCTCCTCACTCTCACTCTCTCTCTCTCTCCTCACTCTCTCTCTCTCCTCACTCTCACTCTATCTCTCTCTCCTCACTCTCACTCTCTCTCTATCTCCTCAATCTCACTCTCTCTCTTTCTCTCCTCACTCTCACTCTTTCTCTCCTCACTCTCTCTTTCTATCCTCATTCTCACTTTCTCTCCTCATTCTCACTTTCTCTCCTCACTCTCACTTTCTCTCCTCACTCTCACTTTCTCTCCTCACTCTCACTTTCTCTCCTCACTCTCACTCTCTCTCTCCTCACTCTCACTCTGTCTCACTCTCTCCTCACTCTCACTCTGTCTCACTCTCTCCTCACTCTCACTCTGTCTCACTCTCTCCTCACTCTGTCTCTCTCCTCACTCTCACTCTGTCTCTCTCTTCACTCTCACTCTCTCTCTATCTCCTCAATCTCACTCTCTCACTTTCTCTCCTCACTCTCACTCTCTCACTTTCTCTCCTCACTCTCACTCTCTCACTTTCTCTCCTCACTCTCACTCTTTCTCTCCTCACTCTCACTCTTTCTCTCCTCACTCTCACTCTTTCTCTCCTCATTCTCACTCACTTTCTCTCCTCACTCTCTCTCTCTCATTCTCACTCTCTCTCTTTTCACTTTCACTCTCACTCTCACTCTCACTCTCAATCTCTCTCTTCACTTTCACTCTCTCTCTCCTCACTCTCACTTTCTCTCTCCTCATTCTCTCAATCTCTCTCTCTCTTTTCTCTCTTCTCTCTCACTCTCTAAAAGAAGAAAAGAAAGGAAAATAGCATTGCTGATCATGCCATGCAAAAGATATCCCAGTAATATACCTAAAAATAAACATTATCATCACAATATACACACTCAACCTTTGATTATGTGACATTAATTCATCATTTATAGAACTTAGTGTATTTTAAGCGCAATGAAGGAGACTGAAGAAATAAGTAAGCATATTAAAAAGATATATAAAAATTAGTGACAAAATACATT
>NW_020872684.1:114167-116667 GCF_003789085.1 Penaeus vannamei
TAAGTAAGGCAAGTAAGCGCCAGGTAAATAAAGTAGATACTATGAGTGTCAGGTAAGTAAGGCAAGTAAGCGCCAGGTAAGTAAAGTAGATACTATGAGTGTCAGTTAAGTAAGCGCCAGGTAAGTAAAGTAGATACAATGAGTGTCAGGTAAGTAAGGCAAGTAAGTGCCAGGTAAGTAGATGCTATGAGTGTCAGGTAAGTAAGGCAAGTAAGCGTCAGGTAAGTAGATACAATGAGTATCAGGTAAGTGCCAGGTAAGTAGATGCTATGAGTGTCAGGTAAGTAAGGCAAAAAGCGTCATGTAAATAGATACAATGAAAGCCTCCAGGCTAGTACAGTGGTAACGTGTCGGCTTCTCATCCGAGGGGTCGGCGGTTCGCGTCCTGCCCAGGCGCGAGAAGTTGCAATTGTCTCCCGGAGATTACTGCTGTGGCTGGGCACCACGGTGGGTAAGGACTAAGCTCTGTCGCGTCAGCACTAGCTGACACACGTTGATCGAGTCGACATTTGTCGGCACAGGCCGGGCTCTCCATAGCCCGGGCGAGGCTCAGCTTCGCATATCGGACTTATCCTTAGATACAATGAGTATCAGGTAAGTGCCAGGTAAGTAGATGCTATGAGTGTCAGGTAAGTAAGGCAAGTAAGCGTCAGGTAAGTAAAGTAGATACGATGAGTGTCAGGTAAGTAAGGCAAATAAGCGCCAGATAAGTAGATGCTATGGGTGTCAGGTAAGTAAGGCAAGTAAGCGCCAGGTAAGTAAAGTAGATACTACGAGTGTCAGGTAAGTAAGGCAAGTAAGTGCCAGGTAAGTAGATGCTATGAGTGTCAGGTAAGTAAGGCAAGTAAGCGCCAGGTAAGTAGATGCTATGAGTGTCAGGCAAGTAAGGGAAGTAAGCGTCAGGTAAGTAGATACAATAAGTAACAGGTAAGTAAGTGCCAGGTAAGTAGATGCTATGAGTGTCAGGTAAGTAAGGCAAGTATGCACCATATAAGTAGTTCTATGAGTCAAGTAAGGCAAGTAAGCGCCGGGTAAGTATATTAGATAATATGAGTGCCATGTAAGGAGATTCTATGAGTGTCAAGTAAGTAAAGTAGATACTATGAGTGTCAGGTAAGTAAGGCAAGTGAGTGCCAGGTAAGTAGATTCTATGAGTGTCAGGTAAGTAAGGCAAGTAGGAATCCTTGGAGACAATAATAATAATAATAATAATAAAATAATAATAATAATAATAATAATAATAATAAATAATAAATAAATAAAAAATAAAAGTATGACAATTTGATGAATGTTTGGGATTATTCATACTAAGAATATAACATAAGTTGCGTCTTCAACTAATTTTTGTCATCAAGCTGTTGATTATTATCATTATTTCTTTTTTTTTAACTTGAATGTAAGTGTATAAAAAAGAAAAATAGAATGGCTAGTGTCGGATGGTCTACAAAAATAAATGGGCTGGAGACACTGGGATAGAGTATCAGAATCGAGTCGCGGGTTCATGTGTTCTGAAACCCCTGGCGGCTGTGTAAATATATCCGCTTTCTACCTGCGGGTCCACATCTATCATGAAAATTTTAGTCGTGGATGCGATTGGTGCTCGTGAAGTTTAAGGGACGGTCTTTAGTAGGGAAATCAAAATAAGGTGAGGGGTGTCATGTAAGTAAGGCAAGTACGCGCCAGGTAAGTAAAGTATATAGTATCAGTATCAGGTAAGTATGGCAATTAAGCGCCAGTTAAGTATATACTATAAGTGTCAAGTAAGTAAGGCAAGTAAGTGCCAGGTAAGTAAAGTAAATTTTATGAGTGTCAGGTAAAGCAATTAAGCGCCAGTTAAGTAGATACTATGAGTGTCAGGTAAGTAAGGCAAGTAAGCGCCAGGTAAGTAGACTTTATGAGTGTCAGGTAAATAAGGCACGTAAGCGCCAGGTAAGTAAAGTAGATATTATGAGCGTCAGGAAAGGCAAGTAAGCGCCAGGTAAGTAAAGTAGAACCTATGAGTGTTAGGTAAGTAAGGCAAGTAAGCGACAGGTAAGTAGATCCTATGATCTACTTAGGTAAGTAAGGCAAGTAGGAACCCTTGGAGACAAAAAAAAAAATAAAAATAATAAATAAATAAATAAATAAATAAAAAATAAATAAATAGTATGACAATTTGATACATGTTTGGGATTATTCATACTAAATATATAACACAAGAAGTTGCGTCTTCAACAATTTTTTGTCATACATTTACTTTAGTAAAGATTATTAAGCTGTTGATTATTATCATTATTTCTTTTTACTGGAATGTAAGTATATAAAAAAGAAAAATAGAATGGCTAGTGTCGGATGGCCTACAAAAATAAAAGGGCTGGATACCACTGGGATAGAGTATCGGACTCGAGTCGCGGGTTCATGTGTTCTGAAACCCCTGGCGGCTGTGTACAATATGTCCGCGTTCAACTTGCGGGACCAAATCTATCATGAAAATTTTAGCCGTGGATGCGATTGGTGCTCG
>NW_020872684.1:131667-136667 GCF_003789085.1 Penaeus vannamei
GTCCTTCTATCTATCTATCTATCTATTTACCTACCCATCCATCTAGCTAGCTATTTATTTATTTATCTATCTGCCTGTCTATATATGTAAATCTATCTATATCTGTCAATCTGTATATCTACCCACCCATGTATCTATCTATCTATCTGGTTGCCTGTCTATTTACCTGACTACCTTTCTATCTATGTATATTTACATATTTGTCTGTGCGTCAAGAAAACAAAGAGACAAGCAAGTAATGGCATAAGTACGGGTATCAGGTACAGGTATATGACAACCAGCAACAAGAAACAAGTAAACAAACCAATAACTAAATCCTAACCGCCGGCGAGCGCAATGGATACCCCCACTAACCCTCCCCTTCCCCTCCCCCTAGTCTCCCTTACGCCCCTACCAACCCCTCTCCGTGCCCCCTCCCCTTCCCTTCCCCCGTCTAATCTCCAGTTTCTCATCTAATCTCTAATCTCTGCTCCCCATCCGATGTCTAAAGAGATAGCAACTCTCCCCGGTCTAATCCCTAATCCCCCTTCCAGCTCCCGACCTCGTCATCCGCTCCCAATCCCCAATCATCCCCTGGCTACAATCCCTCAACCCCATAAAGACCTCCAAGATTTCTACCTCCATTCCCCAACCTCTTTCTAACATCTATGTTCTCGATCCCCAACCTCTCATTTAACCCCTTTTTTCTCCTAATCCTTCAGTCTCCCGAGTGGTTCATTCAACCCCTCCTAATCCTTATGTTCATATATAACCCCTAATTTTTCCCCAAGTATTAATCCTTCCCCATCCCTCACCTCTGTATCTAACCCCCTATCTGTCATCCCCTTTTCCAAATCAACCTCATCTAACTTCTACCTCTAACCTCCCTCTTCTTCATTCTCAACCCCTGTCCCTCGACCCCTTCTCTTTCAAAAACCCATTTGACCCCAGCTTCTCGTTCCCCAACTTCCCAACATCTAACCCCAGTCCATATCCCTATCCTTCTACCCCTATCCCAGCCTCCTCTCCCCTAACCCCTCAACCTCTCCCAACCCCCCACCTCTGACCCTTACATCTACGCCTACCTTCTATTCGTTCTCCCCCACCTTCTGACCCCCTCCCTCCCCCAATCCAAACCCCAAATCAACCCACCCACATCGAACCCCTACCTCTCCTCCCCCTCCTCCTCCTTCCCCGAAACGCTCTTCCAGATCCCCATATTTCCCCCCCCCAAAAAAAAAAAAAAATACCCCTCCCCTAAAAAAAAAAAAAAAAAAAAAAAAAAAAAAAAAAAAAAAAAAATCAGAGACATCTCCCGACGAAGACATTCCCCTGATGGACTCCCAGCGACAGTAACGGGCGTGGTGTGATGCTCTATGGTGTGGACGAGAGGACATCGCCGCTCCAATGAGGCCATGAGAGGAGTCTCGCTCGCATAAAGGACCCGGCGGACGACTGGATAAGAGTGCCTCGCGCCAGATGAATGCCTTGGCCGTGCCGTTTTTGATGGTGCTAAAAGTGGACCTTAGTAGGATCGCGGGAGGGATGGGGTGGTTGGGGAGTTCTGGGGGTGGGGGGATGTGGAGGGAGGACGGATGGGTAAGGGAGGACGGAGAGGGGGATGGGGGTGGAAGAGAGGGGAGTTCTGGGGGGGGGATGTGGAGGGAGGGATGGAGTGGGGGAGTTCCGGGGTGAAGATGTGGAGGGAGGAAGGAGGGGAGTTCTGGGGGTTGGGGGATGTGAAGGGAGGGGAAATTCTGGGGTGAGGAATGTGGAGGGAAGAGGAGGGGAGTTATGGGGGCGGGGGATATGGAGGGAGGAAGGGAGTCCTGGGGGTGAGGGGATGTGAGAGGGAGGAGGGTGGGGGTAAGGAAAAAATGGAAGGGAAGAGGTTAGGGAGGTGGTGGCAAGGGAGGAGAAGGAGGAGGAGGATGTCATTAAGGTGGAGAGGGAGATGATGGAGTATGGGAAAAAGGAGAAGAAGTGGTGAGAATGGAGGAGGAAAAGCAAAAGGGAGGTGGGGTAGGGGAGGAGAGGAGGAGAGAGAGGGGAGGTAGTGAGAGTAAGGAGGAGGAGAGAGGGGGCAGGAGGAGGAAATGGCAAAAGGGAGGTGGCTGGGGTAACGGAGGAGAGGGATGGGGGGGGGGGATAGAGTAGTGGGGTAAGGGAGGAGAGAGAAGAGGAGGGGGAATAGGGTAGTCGGGGTAAGGGAGGAGGGAGGTAGTAGGTAGAGAGGGGAAGGTGTGGGAGAAAGAGAGGTGGGGGTGGCAGAGGAGGAGGAGGTAAGGAGGGAGGCTATGGGAGTTGAGAAGCGGAGGAGGGAAGCTGTGGAAGTGTTGAAGAGAGGGAGAGTTTGGGGGAGATGGTAGGGGATGGACTCGGTGGTTGGGGAAATGGAGGAGAGACAGATGCAGACGGATAGGGAGGAGGGAGAGGACAGAGTGATAGAGGTGGTAAGGGAAGGGGAAGTGAAAGAGAGGAATAGATGGCAGAGAGTCAGGAAGTGGGAAGAGCACAAGAACGAACTCATACATATTCTCTCTCTCTCTCTTTTCTCTCTCTCTATCTGTCTGTCTCTTTCTCTCATTCTCTCTCTATGACTGTCTGTCTGTCTCTCTCTCTTTCTCTCTCTCTCTTTCTCTCTTTCTCTCTTACTCACACACACACACACACACACACACACACACACACACACACACACACACACACATACACACACACACAGATGCAGATGAAGATGATGTAGAGAACGAAGAAGAGGAAGAAGGAATAAAGGAGAGAAGAAGAAAGAAGAAAAAAGGAGACGAAGAAGGAAGGGGCATAGGGACGGAGAACGGCTACTTGCATACTAACCTCCCGCCTTCTCTCATCTCGAGGGACAGAACTGATAAACTTTAACTAGACTTGCTTGGGTGGCCGGCATGTGTTTTTTCGTACCATGCGCCGGTCGCTCTCTTTCTCCGACTTCTTTTGCGCCGCGGTAAGTTTGCCAAGCAGCCTTTAAGCTCGGTTGGAAAGCAAGCCAATCCAGGGTTAATGGCGGTTTGCATTCCCTGGAAATAATATGTCCCAATGAGATATTTTTAGCTTTTCTATCTGTGTTCATTTATTTCATTTTGTTCGGTTTAGTCCATCTTTTATTAGTGTTATCATTTATTTGTATTATAATGTTTTCATATCATTGGTTAATCCACATCCATTGATAACACGGCTAACTTCCACTTCCACATGTATTCTCAAGCATTA
This sequence comes from Penaeus vannamei, assembly GCF_003789085.1. NCBI lineage: Eukaryota > Metazoa > Arthropoda > Malacostraca > Decapoda > Penaeidae > Penaeus > Penaeus vannamei. The sequence continues at coordinate 134,893 of NW_020872684.1, forward strand.
CTATAGTAACAATAATTCTTTATCTTTTATCGTTATTATTTACCTTCCAACCATATATTTCCCTTGCCATTTGTTTACTCACATATTACACGGCTATTCATAGCATTTTATGGTGCCTGATTGCTCATTCCCTGTTCTTATGACTTGTAAGGGTCATAATAGTAGATGTTAGAGCCTTCAGAACGACGTAAACATACACGAAGAAGAGCACGAGAATGTGGTACGAAAAACACATTTCCGACTACTCAGGCAAGCGTGCTTAAAATTTTGTGGCATTGTTCCTATTATAAAGGGAGAGAGGGGGAGGAAGATAGAATATGCTAAACTAAACCTGCGGTATTTGTTTATTCTCTCTCCGTCGTTCTCTCTCTCTCTCTGCATCTCCACTCTTTGTGTGTATGTGTGTGTGCGTGTGTGTCTGTGTGTGCATATTCATTTATTTATCAATTTTCTTATATATTCATTTATCTATCTCTTCATATCAACATCCTCCGTCATAGAGTATCAATCTAACAATTTAATAATACCTGGACCGATACCTATCTCTGCTATTTTTTTACCGATAAAAGCCAATTCTCACAAGTCCTAGGCGTTATTATATAAACAGGTCACGTCCAATTTCACTTACTATACAATATCGTTCCTGCAAGAAAACAAGGCTTGCAATTGAACAAAAGGTAAACATCACGCCCTCAGAACAAGGATTCGGTACGTGCTTGGAGTTCCTATGAAAGCAGAAGTGTCATGAATTTTGGAAGCGATGTGTGTGTAATAAAGTAAGACAAGATATATCGAGACCGATTTATAATAGAGGTCCGATATCAAAGCTAAAAGAATTGGTTTTGCTTGATCCGTGCATAGGGCCTGACGCTAAGACAAAGGAGACTGCAAAGTGATGTGTGTGTGTGTGTGTGTGTGTGTGTGTGTCTGAGGACGTATTATGAATGTTTTATTATGAAGATATGTTTTTGGTAGCGTTGCTTAATTTGTTAGAAGGGTAACCCAACTTAGATACAATTAAATTTTGGTGGTGATCCGGATCATGAACCAAATCCAAGAAATTCTAAAGGATTTATTAGCATTACGGGATAGACGAACATCTTTCATGCTCCTCTTTTAAATCCGTTGGTGGACATAGGCCTTCCACTGAATATTTCCACGTCGTTCTGTTTCCAAGTCTTCCATTACCAATGCTTTGAAACTCGCTGACAACAGGAACCGCCTTATTGTTGCTTGATATATGTATTATAATGGGGAGAAAGAATATTAAAAGGTGTCAAGACGTGCTACCTCTTAGTGGAATATTGTGTAAAGAATTTCAACTGTGTTACAAGCTAAAGTGATATACGTAATAAATATGACATTATCTTAAGTAGAAGTTTCCGTTCTTTACAAAGTCCATATGTACTAAATCCATTTATTTCTTTTATCAAAACTCTTCTCTACGGCAGCATTAAATAATGTTCTTAGATTATGTATACGTATTTTCGTCATAACACATGATAGTAAGGCATGAATTCACACATACACACACATACACTCACTCACTCTCACACTCACTCACATCACTCACTCACTCACTCACTCACTCACTCACTCACTCACTCACTCACTCACTCACTCACTCACTCACTCACTCACTCACTCACTCACTCACTCACTCACTCACACTCACTCACTCACTCACACACACACACACACACACACACACACACACACACATATATACACACACACACACACAACATATATATATATATATATATATATATATA
>NW_020872684.1:139167-141667 GCF_003789085.1 Penaeus vannamei
ATTATAAAATGATTTGCATCGCCATTAACCAATATCATTACAATTACCCAAACAGTACTAAAACAATTATCATTACCACTGTTAGCAGTAGTGCTCATTAATTTTTGAGAGCCTGCTTTAATTGTAATTCTATTATCCTAATTATGATAATATAATAACTAATAACACTAATGTTGTTCTTGTATGAGTATCATTACTCCTGATATTACGAACAAACCAACGCGATCATCTATTTTTCTTCTGTTAAAGGATTAAGTTGATGTTTCATCCTCATAATCCAGAATTACTTACAATGATTTATTATTTTAGAACATCATTTAATCCTCAAATCGAAGATCAAAGGTGTTAATAACACTACATTCAACTATCTAATACAGTTTGAAAAAAAAGAAAAAAAAAGTTTATACACTCTTGTTTACCTTCCCTGACTAACCCTATTTGCTGTCAATGCTCACAACCAACCAACGCGCGTTTGAACCACCACTGTGCACGACGACAAAAAAAAAAAAAAAAAAAAAAAAAAAAACGACCACTTTGCTCTGTTATACTTCAGTGATGTCAACAACCCTCTCCCCACTCGCTGGACTTCACGGCGTGAAGTTTTCATGCACAGGGTCGATTCTGGTGTTCTCTTCGATGTGGTAGTTTTAATCAGTATTTCATATTTATTATATATATATATATATATATATATATATTATATATATATAATATATATATATATATATATATATATATATATGTCCCTGTCCAAGGTTTCCTCTCATTTGGTAAGATATTTCAATTGATTTTTTTAAAATATATCATGAGTTAACCTCTGTTCTTTTTCAATTATCCTCTGGGGAATAGATTGCCTCAATCTTCAATGTATATTATCATATATTTACAATATATGTAAAACGAGAATACACAAAAAAAACACTGTTGCACGGGGTAATGAGTTCCAGGGTCCCCGGGGATGGCGTCCCAGGGTCAGAGGAAATAATGCGGTCCGGGTAAGAATATCTCAGTGTGGAGCCAAGTCTTTAGCTTATTCAACATTAAATAAAATGGAAGCTGCGAAAGGAAACCGTTTTGGTAATAATTCGCACTATATAATATATATAAAGTCAATTCACTGCACTTCCACTTGCACTTCATTATCATTTAAGGGTTTTACACACAAATTTTATATTATAATGCATAAACAAGTATTCACTTATACTTACAATGTGTCTGAGTGTGGAGTTGGGAGCCAAGTGGCTGACCATGTAATGGCGACCACCGACCAAGGCTGTCTTCGGGTTCGAAGCAATGGAATGGGTCATCCGGGTAAACCAAATGGTTCGCTCACGCACGCAAGCACGCACACTCACACACTTCACACGAAAGATATTCAAAATTAGATTAAAACAAGTGAAAGCATCACCAAACCCTGTACAGTCCCATGTAAATAATTTTCGTTGTCGTTATTGCCATCATCATGATCATTATCATCTTCCTCGTCCTCATTTCCATAACCATCACCATCTTCACCATAATCATCACATCATCGTAATCATCACATCATTATTATTATCTTCATAATCACTATATCATCATAATCATCATTATCATATCATTATCATAACCTTCAAAATCATTATGATCACGACATCATCATCATCATAATATTCATTTCCATAATCATAATCATAACCATCATCCCTATATCAGATCTTAGTATTACCAACATTATAACCTGAATGATTATTCTTCCTCTTTTTTCTCATTAATATTATTTTACAATATCATCAGTGATATTTTTATCATTATCATCATCGATATCGCTATCATTAGGATACTAATTATAACTCTTGATGTTACAATTACTGTAGTCATTCCTTTTATCATCACCATGACCAACAGTATTAGCAGCAGCTTTATCACTAACGTTTTCATCTTTTTGATTTCACCCTTATTATGATTATAATCACCTTTCCTGATAACGGTAATTGCAGAATTGTTATTATTCTGAATATGATTTCCGTGAACTAACGCTTTTCCATTTTTTTTATCTTTTTTTTTCCGGGACACACGCCATCCGACGATAAATCTAACAAAGCGCATTTCACACCATGAATTTTTCCCTCGCTAATCCGGAAATCGCGTTAATCGACCCGAACAGGAGAGATTAGCGAATCAGCTCTTTAGCGAGTCTTTACAAAACATCAAAGAGCGATGTAAGCAAAACGAATGCAACAATAATAATGAATGCAGTGCCAGGAACACCTATTTCACTCACGTTTTATCCAGCGATCCCGCCTCTGTTCCCGGCGTCAGCGAAATCACTCTGGAATTAACTGCACTGAACTAATACCAGACAACAATATCTATCAATCAGGGACAAAACTCGTATTAAGATTTTTATTCAGTCGCTTTGCTTTTCTTCACCAAGCCGATATCAAAGAACAATAAAAAAAAAAATAATAATAATAAAAAAAAACAGACTACCGTAATCCTCCAGCTCCCTCTTCTTCCC
>NW_020872684.1:156667-169167 GCF_003789085.1 Penaeus vannamei
CCCCCCATAGACCTGAGCGGATGGGCAGTTAAGACGGAAGTAGAAGTTGATAGCTCGTCTCGGTGTGTAAACGAGCTCGAGAAATTTCGCCTGAACTTCGGGAATCAACTTCCTCTTGAGTTCCTTGAAAGTTAACTAAGAATAATATTGTAATAAACTCACCAGCTCCCTCGGCGATCCGGAAACTGGTACTTGTTCGCAAAGGCAGTTACAAAGTTTAACATACAACCTCTTAATTACCGAGAGAAAAACTTTTTCCTTTCATTAATCTGTAGATACCGTGTGACAGAGAGCGGCGCTGGTAAGAGGTAGGAGGGTTGGAGGAGGGAGAGTTGTGGGGAAGGAGGCGATGGGAAAGGGAGGAAGAGAGGGGGAAGGGGAAGTGGGGAAGGAGAGGAAGATAGAGAGGGGAGGGGAAGAAGGTGGAAAGGGAAAGAGAAAGAGGGCGGAGGAAGAGGGAGGTGAGTGGAGGGAAGATGACAGAAGAAAGAGGAAAAAGAAGAGGAAGGGGAGGAAAAAGGAAGTGAAGGGAAGGGAGAAAAAGGGGAGTAGGGAAGGGAGGAAAAGGGAGAGCGAAAGGAAAAAAAGAGGAAGGGGGGAGGGGAAAATGGAAAAGGAGAGGTGGGGAAAAGGAGTAAAAAGGGATAGATTGGGAAATAAAGTGAAAGAAAGAAGAATAGAGAGGAGGGAAAAATAGCGACGGCAGAATAAGATAAAAATGAGCAAGAGAGGAAGTAAGGGAGCAACGAAAAGAAAAGGCGAGAAAGAGAGCGAGAGGAAGGGTGGGGTGAGTGAGAAAAGGTGTTAAGAGAGATCATAAAGTTTCATCCATTATGGAATGAAAGTGTGTAATTCTTTTGGCTTCTCTTGCACGAAAATAGTTTTTCATTACCTAGTGGGAGGTCTGCGTGAATGAGGTTATGTATATGTGTGTGTGTGTGTCTATAAGTATATATATGTGTGTGTGTGTGTGTGTGTGTGTGTGTGTGTGTGTGTGTGTGTGTGTGTGTGAAGTACTGATAATGAAACGATAATAATGATAATGATGAAGAACAATAAATGAGATAATAATAAACAATCGATTGATAATGATAATATACGATATTAATAATGGATATAATATGGTGATAAGTAATATTGATCATAACAAACTGATAAAATGGTTAGTAAATGAAAATAATTATTATTATTACTAAGATTAGTAGATAAATAATATAATCATTAATGATATGATATGAAAACATAATAAGCATAAACAAATACTAAACAATGCTAAATTATCAAATAATGATGATAAGAAATTGAAATGATACTAAATGGATAATAATAAAAATGAGTAGTAATAGCTGCTACTATAACGGGGCATATTGGTCAATAATAATGAATAATGGATTAACGAGTAAAGAACTATTTCTACTAGTATGATAATATGACTGTGAATAGTAAATAATAAATGAAACTAGTAATAACCATAATTATGACAGTAATGAATAACAATAATAAGTAACTACTACACTACTACTAATAGTAGAAAGAATAATAATAAAGGTAAATGATAAATATACAAGCAGTAAATGATAAATATAACAGCCAACAACAGCAGCATACAACATAACAACAAGAACAACAACAATAATTAATATAATAATAATAATGTTAAATGAAAATAAAACAGCAATAATAATGTATGATAAACAATACTAATGAATGATGATAATGATAATAGCAAAATAATAATGAAACAATAAAATATATCACAACAATAACAATATTAAATAATAATAATAAAACAAATAATTAATACTAACATAACATAATATTAATAATAGATAAAACAGCAATGATGTTGGTAATGAATGGCTAATAACACTAACAACTAGATAATGATACATAAATGACATAACACTAATAATCCATTATTAAAATATAAACTGATAATAATAATAATAAATATAATAAAAATAATAATAGTAATAATAATAATAATAATAATAATAATAATAATACTTTTATAATTGATTATAATCATGAATGATATCATATCAGTGGATAATGAATTATGATGCAATGATGATGGTAATATAAATGAAAATAACATGATATAAAGTAAATGAATAAACAGCAATGAAAGAGCATAATGATAATCAATATATAAAAGTTAGTAAATAACATCTAGTATGTAATGTAATAATCTTATTATATTATTAAATGATTGTAATATAAAATAATAATATGAATTAAATAATAATAATAATAGTAATAATAATAATAATATAATAATATAAAAACAATATAATATACATACAAACATCATAAAACATACATACACTCGCAAAACCACAAACCCAAAGAGATGGCCGGTAAACACAAACACTTTTCCTTTTTTCCTTTCAGGTATAAAAGTCAAGAATAACACAAGGACTCATCGGTTAATAAATAGTTCAAGCGGCAGCTGTTGTTCAGGCCTCTTAAAAAAGAACGAAAATCGGGATGGTAAAGAAAACGAAAACAAGTGAATAATCAAGTCCGTTTTCGTCCTCTTGTCAGACGACTGAGTTGCTACTTAGTGTATTTCAGGGGGAAGTTGTGTCTCCCGACGTCAGTGTAGGATGCAGGTTGGAAATAATGATGAGGGAGGGGGCGAGGATGGTTGCCATGATGATAATAGTCTGTTTCTTTGTGTTTGTTTGTATTTATGTGTGTGCGTGGGTGTTGATCAAGAGCCAAGATTTTTATAAACGATTGCATCAGTTACTCTTATTGCGTTAAATATTATCTTAACCCTTATTATCTCCTTCAAGACTGTTATGTTTATGGACGTCACGCGGACGTCATTAGTGTACTAGAGGGAGCGAGATGTTTTAATTTAATTCTTCAAGTGTGAATATTTTCACTGTATCGGTGACCATTTTGCCTTGGCGGAGGTATGCGCTCTCTGAGTTTCTTGTTTTTGGTCTCCCTCTCTCCTCTCCTGTGTTTGTATTATAAAAATTTACACCTTGGAACTTTTTTTAATTATATTTTATAATTATTACTATCAATTTAGGTTGTATTTTAATAAGTGTTTTAGAAATATCAGTCCAATTTTGCCACACTTACAAATCTATGTTGACTACAATCTATTCGTATTCATATTATAATATCACTAGTATAACCCACTATAATAATAACACAATTGCACCAACATATATCACCGAGATCATATTCCTGGCTGCATGATATTAACCCTCGAGACTGGCTGAGGAAGGATGACAATTCACACAAACCTTTCTGCCTATAACATCGTGGTAATGCTTTCTGCAATGAAACGCCACAAAAAAAAATCCATTATCGATAGTGCAAATAGCATGCCTCTTGCCTTTGTTTTGTCGCAGCAAGAGAAATGCACAAAACAATTTTGTCCTAGTGCAAAGATACCAACCTTTTTTTAATAACAACATTCCAAAATGCTCGAGTTTTCATGCAAAAGATGTTGATCTGAAAATGCCCTTCTGGAAACACAACTACTGACACGTATTGAATCAAGATGCCTCGAATATCTAAGACCGAACGTGGGGCAGTAAAGGGGACGGGAGTTTATCAACGACTACGATGCCCATTGGCGTCTCGCTGTGCCCGGAAGAGTTTAAGTAGAAAACTACGGATTATAATTGCCGGCTAGGCACGGCAAAAAATATAAAAATAAATAAAATATGTCTCCGTGTGACATATTATATATATTATATATGTGTGTGTGTGTTTGTGTGTGTTATACATACACACACACACGCTCACAGTGTATTTAATCTTTCATATATCAAAAAGACTTTGTATTTAGGAATTTTAAGTTAATATGAATTAAATGTGATATGAAATTTCTCTAACATACAAAAGAGAAGGAGAGTTTAGAACATTTCCGTTCGTGAATAAAGAAAGCTTCCGTTCACTTGTACGATCAGAATATCATATTTAACATTTTAAATAATCACCGCTTTCGTGGTGTGATGGTAATTATATTTGTATCAAATTTATACTTACATTATATTTACATATTTTGAAAACAAGTTTACGCTCTTGTTTTTATATATGTATAGCCACGCGATATTATTAATTGTGATTTTCATGCTATATCATCACTTAACTTACAATGCTATTCATCTCATTCATCACAATATCAATAACTCGACTTTTTATTAATAAAAGTCACGATAGCACCAACTTGCTTCACTTTTTCAGATTTATTTCTCTAGAATCCTACAGCACTTGCGATGCATATCCTATCCATGATGAAAATCCACTTTTGTTGTTCCCTTTTCGCAATACTTGTACATATTCCATGTATGAACCGACATGCATGAAAGTTGCATTATTGTGTCCTTTATGGGTCTCATGCATGACCAAATAGTGAAGTCGAGGTTCTGCATTGTTCAGTCATTACTGATTCACTACACTTTGAATACGAGTGCTGTCCGGTCGCCAGAGGGAGAGGGAGGAAGAGGAGAGGAGAGGGGAGAGGAGAGAGGGAGGAGAGGGGAGAGAGGAGAGGAGAGGGGAGAGAGGAGGAGGAGAGGGGAGAAGAGGAGAGGAGAGGGGAGAGAAGGAGGAGAGAGGCGAGAGCATGAGCAGGAGAGGGGAGAGCCAGGCAGCAGGAGGAGGGGAGAGCAGGAGGCAGAGGGAGAGGGGCCAGGAGATGTGACGGGGAGGAGAGGGAGGGCGGAGAGAGGGCAGGCAGGGAGTGCAGCAGGCGGGGCAGCGCCGCCTCGGGCCGCATAGGGCTGCAACGGGGAGCGATCCCGGCAACGGGTCCACCCACACGACATACGCACCGCCAGCCCGGGCTGCCGCGACCCCCACGCAGCCCACCCCCACCCACCCCCCACGAGGATGTACGCGACGAAGGGGGGGGGGGGCTCTGCTCCACTCGCCGGGGCGGCGAGTGAGCCCCCGCCCCCCGAAATAGAATGGACGCCCCCCCCGCCGGCCACCGCCGCCGACGCCCGCAGTCGCAGCCCCCGCCGCCAGCCCGCATGCCCGCCGTCAGGGCACTATCCACGCGTCGCCCCGCCTCCGCGCCGCCCCCCCCACCGCCCACCCCCCACCCCTAGGCCCCCTCCCGCCCACCCCCTAACCCTCGCCTCCCACCTACTGCCCCCGCCGCCCCCCGCCCCCGCCACTACCGCCACTCGCCCGCGCCGACACCCACCAAAACCGACACTGCCGACCGCACCCACGCCGGCCACACCCACCTGCAAATAAGAAGAAATAAAAACAGCATGAGAGAGAAAAAAAAAACACTATAATGAGATAGATATGGGAGAGGGAAAATAGAAAGAAAATTGGAAAGAGGGGATATAGTTGGGAGAGGACACCAGACTCGCATATATGGCAGAGAAGTGGGAAGAAATGAAGAAAAAAGAAACGTTCCCTTCACGAATTCTGGTATAGGGATACAGGCTATTGCATTCTGTGCAAGTGAGTTTAATCAAGAATGATATATTTTATAGATCTATCGTATATATACATTTTATCTATCTATATATTTTATAATTATAGATGTATATATGTATTACTATAACATATACGATCCATATATATACTTGGATATGTTAGTATATGTGTGTGGTGTGTGTGTGTGTGTGTGTGTGTGTGTGTGTGTGTGGTGTGTGTGTGTGTGTGGTGTGTGTGTGTGTGTGCATGGATAATACTACATATGTAATATAGAATAATATTTTATACATACATACGATACTCCATACTATATGATATGATATGTCAGTAATATATATATATATATATTAAGTATAGCACGTAGTAATACTATAGGGACGGTGTGGTATATAAGTACTACTATTATGCTACAATGATACTGCCTCTGAGTATAGGAACATATATGAACAAGCAATGTCAGCGAACACAAATCACGTGGTACACAAAGATTGCAAAGATAAAAACTAGGCCACTAGATGAGGCAAATTGACAATATCGTAAGTTTCTCTTGTGCGTAGTTTCCTGTTCATGGTAACGAGTCAAATACATGTAACAGTACATATCATACTAAACTTGATATACGTAGTATAGTATTATATAAATATAGTAGTATAATAGGTACGTTATATATAGTATATAAATGTATATACTATAAGCTTATATTTATCAGTATCTTATATACACTACAACACATCTACGCTATATATATATATATATATATATATAATATATCATATACTTATAGTATATATAATATACTATATACCCCACACCATGATTATATAATATATATATAATATAATATATTACATATTGATATGATATATAGTATATAGTAGTATAATATATGAAATATATATGTAATGGGTATTGATTATGGTTAAAATGTATTGTAGTTATGTCGTGTGGTGTGTGTGTGTATATATATATATATATTATATACTAATAGTATATATATAGTATAGTATACTATATATATAGAATAGGTATGTATAATATATGACTATTTATATATACTATATATATAACTTATTAATATAATTATATATTATAATTAATAGTGCATGTTTTTATATATATATGAATAATTATATATATAATCATATACTACAGCTAATATAGGTAATATAATGTATAATCTATATATGATAATTATAATGCAGTTCATATATATACCGAATAATTTATATATATCATACTATTATCATTAATATACAGTATATATATAATATATAAGCTATGATATTATACTCATTATAATATGTATATATATATATAATATATGATATATATATGATATACTAATATATGGTATATATTATATATGTACAGTATATTTGTATACATAAATATATTTAGTATATATAATATATATATATATATATATAATTAGTATATATAATATGTATATTATATATACATATATAGTATATAGAATATATATATATATATTATAATATATAATATTATATATATATATTAAGGTTATAGCCAGTTATATATATAAATAATTGTATATATATATAGTACTTAATTTATATATATATATATATATATTATATATATAATATATAGTGTATATATATATACATATATAATATCATCATATATATAGTATATAATATATCATAAACTAATATATATATATATATATATATAATGTATAATATATATACATATATATATTATATATAAGTATAATAATATACTTATATATAGTATAGTATATAATATATATATATATATATTATATGACTGTGTGTGTTATATATATACTATACATATAATATATGATGATAGGATACTATATACTATATATATATATTATATATATATTATGATATATATAGTATTTTTATATATACTATTTAAGTATATATATACATATATATATAGTATAGTAATATATATATAATATATATAGTATATACATATTATATCATGTGTAGTAGTGTGTGTGTGATGGCGTTTGTGCGTTAATGTTTGTGAGACGTAAGTAGCTGCAGCTTAGTTGAAATGGATTATTGTACCATGTTCATAGGCAGGCAGGGGCAAGGCGACAGGAGGCAGGTGGCTCAAGAGAGAGTCAAAAGAAGCAAAGCACGCAAGGGAGAGAGCAAGAGGACAGAAGAGGAAGAAGGAGCAATGAGCAGAAAGGCGAGCAACAGGAGTGAGCAGCCAGGGAAGAAAGGGAGAAGGAGAGAATGGAGAGGATCAGCAGCCAAAGGGAGAGTTGCAGACGAACACCAACAAGGCTACGCGCGCAGGCAGGGCATCGCAGTGCAACAGGGCGAGACAACGGCAACGACAGGCAGTGACAAGTAACAGAGCACGCAAGTATGGGCAAGGGAAAAGATCAACGGAAGCACGCAACAGAGCAACAGCAGGCCTGCAAGGGTACAGCAGCAAGAGGTGAGTGCAGGCAAAGAGAACGAGCAAACAGCAGAGGAAGGGAGCACAAAGAATGAGGGGAAGAGGACAGACAGAAACAGTTGCAACACCACACCAAAGCAAAGAGAGGTGCAGCCGAAGAGGGAGAGAGAGCATGCGAGAGCAGGCAAAATTCAATCACACGGAAGCATCAGCGGGAACGAGTAAAAAGGAGAAGGCAAGAGGGATGTGTACACGACTACACAGCACCACGGTCGCGGTTCAGCGAAGGGCAGTCTTCGCAAGTAGGCAAATAGACGGAAATCAGGAGCAGGCCAAGCCAGTGGCGGAAATGCAGGAAGGTTTGAGGAGAGCGAGCAAAGTTGAGTACGCTAAAAAGGCTAAGGAAGCGGTTAACATGCAGTACTATTCAGTAATCTAGTCGATAACTTAAGTGTGGATCGCGCTTCAGCGGCGACCTGCTGGCGGATGCTAGTGAAGAAGCGGCGAAGGGAGCACACAAAGAGAGCAGGTACAGCACAGAAGCCAATGCAGCGAGCAGCAGCGCAAGGAACAGTATCCAGAAGCCAGAGGAGACACAGAGTACAGCAGCACACACAAGGAGCACAGGGGGCACGCCAGGGTCACGGAGCGTAAGAAACAGCAACAAAAGGACAGTAAAAGAAAATGCAGAGGTAGTCAGAGGGAGTATCAGACAGAGGACGAGAGCAACGAGAGACACACGGGTAGAAACAGTTCCTGACCTACAGAAGGAACCAGGCAGAAGCATGAGGCGAGAGAGGCGATATGAGCGTCAAGACGAGGGCACGATGAGGCGGTGTGGAAGGCAGGGATGCAGACAGGAGTGTGATGAGAGTCAGAGAGCAGAATGGCACAAAAAGCGAGGGAGGGAGGACAAGGCAGAACATCACTGCAGCGAAGTGGCAATAGCGCAAGCACGGAAGTAACAGAGCGCCACACTGGGGGGAAGGGTCGAAAAAAGGCAGCGGCACGCGCTGTTGAATCCAGGTGGTAAAGGTAACAAAAGATTTTTGAGAGTAAGAGAGTAATTGTTTCTGTGAGGTATTGTATGCTATTTCGTTTGGGGAAACGAAATAATAATAGTTATGTAATTTGTCGCAAGAGAGAGGGAAAAGGTGGGAGAAGTGACAAAATGCGTTTGTTTATAGGACTTTTATTTTATTTATTATCATTATCACCTCGAACTAAATGAAAGCATATTTTTTTTTTTTTTTATCCTAGTTATAATAGAGATTTACTTAATAAAGATGATAGGTTTTCATGAATGCGGAATCTTTTAATAAATGTACAGGTAAAGGAAATGTATTGCCATTTATGATTTATCTTTATCATAAATGCACAAGTAAATAACTGCGCATATATATTCGTCTTTGTGTGAGTGTATAAGCAAAAGCTCAAACATATATATTCAGACGAGAAAAAAAAAACAGAAATTAGTTTTAAAAAGTGGTACTTAAAAGCTTTGATATGTTCTTACAAGGTTATTTAACAAGAACATGAACATTTTATTACAAAACCATTATCCCCAGTACTTATCATTATGAAATATGATTCACCGTGCGGTGCAAAGCATTAAATATTTTCATTACAAAGCTGCTTATTTCAATCAAAATGTTAGTTATTGTCTTCGTGATTATATATATATATATATATATATATATATATATATATATATATATATATATATATTATATATATATATATATATATATATATATGTATATATATATATATATATATATATATATATATATATATATATATAGATATATATAAGAGAGAGAGAGAGAGAGAGAGAGAGAGAGAGAGAGAGAGAGAGAGATTTTTTTTCTTTTTTATGTGCATATTCTGTCCTTTCAAAGTGTTCTTTGGTATTTTGAAATAGTTGTATGTAATTATCAAATATCTGTGAGCATAATTCTATTGTTAGTATGAATTATAAAATCTGCTTTACCTATCTCATATCAAAAAAAGAAAGAGTAGGGAGAAAAACGGACGAGGCTTTTCCTGTGGTTGCTTATATCAACTTCATTATTGCCGTCACTATCACCATTGCCATCTTGATTATCATTATAATCTTCATAATCATCATCATCGTTTTCATCGTCAATATCATTATCATGATCTTCATCTATCTCCTCTTAATCATCAACATCAACAACAACAATAACAATAATAGGAACAACATCACCATCACCATCATCATCACCATCACCCTCATCATCATCACCCTTATCATTACCATCACCCTCATCATCACCCACATCACCATCATAATAATCCCCATCATCATAACAATCATCACCATCACCATCATAATCATCATCATCATCACCATCATCATCACCATCACCACCACCACCACCATCATCATTCCATCTTCCTCCCTGTTGCATTACAATAGCAAACAATCACTGATAACAAGTGGCAAAAGATAAAGAACAAACCTAAATGCAGATTTAAGCAAATGCAGGAAAAATATTTTCCGCCAGGATGCACAACGCCGAGTGGAGGTTCCTAAAAATAGCTGTTCATGAAGTTAGGGACTGCAAGAAACCGGTTGCATGGCCGCGAGGAAGATAAGACTGCAATATCAATGCAAATGCAAGGCGAAACTACATGCATGGTTATGTTCCTTTTCAGTATTTCTTGAATTCTGGCAAAGCATAAATTGAAGGCTGGAATATTTTCGTTTTAGACCTATGCCATTAAGATTTAGCAATGATAAGGCTTGGGGTTTTGTAATGGCGGCGGAGTTGGTTCAGGAAACTCGAATAGCTATACTTTCATGTAGAAAAATATACCATTGATATGCCATGAAAATGACAGATATAGGGTTAACAAAATAGAGGCAGCTTTGATTGTCTATGCATGATCAGAATATTCTGCTAAATCTAGACTGCACTAAACATACATGAGCATAAAGAAATATATGACAAAAGAGTTATATGACAATACTGGCTATATTGAACGATAAAAATATTAACAATAAAAGTGATAAAGAAGCAAATGTGCAGAATATGTAGACGCATAATCTTCCTTTGAGGTGATAATAACACGTCTTTACTTAAGTGACGTTAGATTTAATATGATGGCTACTACGAAGTTCTCTTTTCTATTTGTATACTACGTGTGCGTGTGTGTATGTGTGTGTGTGTGTGTGTGTGTGTGTGTGTGTGTGTGTGTGTGTGTGTGTGTGTGTGTGTGTGTGTGTGCGTGTGTGTGTGTGTGTAGTTGACTTCTCGTGGATTAAGAAGCAAACAAAGGGATTAATCAGATATCTGTTACATGTTACAAGCACTTTCCTTCTCTTTGTAGGAAACGGCTCTGTACGTAAAAAAAATGAATCTGTAATATCTAGATGAACTATAATCGAATTATAAATTATAATAATACACGACGAAGAGAAATTACGTTTGACGGTGTAATAAGGAAAGCATAAGTACAGACATGGTGTTGTGCTAACATGCAAAATTATTTACATAAAGAAAGCTGTGTTTGTTCGCCTATTTGCTTAAAGGATATTGATTACACTGTTGGTAATGGAATAAAAGATACTGTATAACAATGATAAAGCTGTGGCCGATTATGAAGATGATGATAAAGGTAATGGTGATGGTAATAATTCTAAATGATTATAACGAAAATGATAATAGTAAATGTAAAGACTTGACAACGGCAAAGATGATGTTAATGGTGATTACAATGATGAAAATGAGGATAACAATAATGAAGATGATGATAATGTTAATGACGAAAGAATAACACAAAAAAGAACACCAACACCAATAACAAACGCACCAACACACCCAACCACTAAAACCAACAATACCAACATAACCTACAAACCAACCAACAAAAGCGTAAGAAAAGAAGACGAAAAAATACAGGAAACCGGCTCTCTTCCGGCCGATTTCTCTTAAAATGAAACAGAATTGCCCAAATCCATTAGACATACATATCAGCTCATGCCAGCGGCCAGTCCTGTTATAACGCTGGACGGAGACGAATGACCCTCGGATGCCAGCTAGTGCCAATGCCTGGAATATCAACTTGAGCCAAGAGGGAGAATCCGAAGAGGAAATCGGGAGAAAAGGGAGGTCGAAATGGGGAAAAGAAGGAAAATAAAGAAATCGAGGAAAATTAGAGGTTGAAATAGGGGGTAAGGTGGAAATAAAGACATATAAGGAAATCGGGGGATAAAATTGAAAGTGATTAGAAGAAATAAATAAAGAAAGAAAATAAGACAGGAGGAAAGAAGGGGAAAAGGCAGTTGAAATGGGTAGACAAGAAGGAAATAAAGACAAATGAGGAAATCGCGGGAAAAATGGAAAAAAGAGAGGAAATGGCCATAAAAGAAAATAAGACACGGGAGAAAATAAAAGGAACAAAAGAGGTTGACATGGAAAAAAAATGGAAAATCGAAAAAAAGGCGAAAGGATAAGCAAACAGACGAAGGAAATAGGAGAAATAAGGGAGGCGAACTTAAAAGCAAAAAATATGGTTGAAAAAGTAAAACTGGGCGTCAAGCCAAAAGACGTAATCAATAATACAGGTAAAAAAAAGAAGGAAACAGGGCGAGAAGGAGGAAAAAAATAAAAGGCTGAAAAAGGAAAAGAGAG
>NW_020872684.1:201667-204167 GCF_003789085.1 Penaeus vannamei
TATTATTATTATTATTATTAAGATAATAAAACAATAATAATGCTGATAATAATAATAATGATCATACTTATGATAATGATAATAATAATGATAATAACAATAATAATAATGATAATAATAATAATAATAATAATAATAATAATAATAATAATAATAATATTGATGATAATTATGATAATAATAATAATGATAATGATAATCATGATAATAATAATGATAAAAGTCATAATAACATTAACAATAACAATAATAATAATGATGATGATGATCATAATAATGAGCATAATAATAAGGATAATAAATATAATAACAGTGAAAAAATATGTTCATAACTTTGTCAGTTATCCTGCAAACCTACGAACATTCAAGAAAACTAACTTACCAACGCTACCAAAAACAATAATAATAATGATAGAATACTAAGAATGATGATAGAAATAACAATGATGATGATAACAATAATGATGGTAATAGTAATTAGGAGTACTCGAGCACGCATACCTCCGCCAAGGCAACTGGGTCATTGATGCAATAAAAAAAAATATTTTCACTTGGCGAATTACATCAAAATCACCTCTTTCTCTAGAATGCTTCGTGACGTCATTTTATGCATGATCTTTCCCCTGACGTCAGAGTCTATTTTTTGTAACAAAGAGTCTATTCTTTGTAACGCTTGATGACGTCGTTCTATGCATGATCTCTTCCATGACGTCAGAGTCTATTCTTTGTAACATAGATCTGGGGAATCAACAACGACAGCTTCACAGAAATTTGGTTAATTAAGCGTCACATTGTAAAGGCATCATGCACTGATTCGTATTGTTCAACGTGCACTGATTCGTATTGTTGAACGGTCTATTTTCGTAAAATCTTAGGTCGTAACGTCGGAGGTGTTTACGTAGGGATGGAAGGGAGTATACAGCTCACGGAGTCCTTTGTATTACGAACCAAATCTGGCTAATACCGGGATTACGATGGGTGTGTTCTTAGGGGTAGGGTTATTGCCTATGCGACCACTCGCTTTCCCCCTTTCGTTCCTCTCTCTTCTCGGCCTCCTCTCTCTCTTTCGGTTCCTCGTTTCTTCGTAGTTCTCTATGCCTTTCACTCTTCGCTCCTTCCCCTCTTCTCCTTAATTTCATTTCTTCATCTTTCTTCCTTCTCTGCTCTGCCCTCGCTCCAAAGCTATTCTCCGCTTTCTCCCTCGTTCCAACTCTTTCTTACTTCCTTCCCCCTACCACCTTCTTCCTTTCTCTTCCTTTTCTACTTCTCCACCGTCTTCCTCTCTCCTCCTTCCATCAACTGTCACTTCCCCTGTTCACCTCCTCCTCTCCTCTATGTCATTCTTCTCTCCTATCCCTCTCTACTACCTCCCTAATCTACCTTATCCTTACCACCTCCTATCCTCCATTTCCTACCTCTCCACGCTCTTCCCTTTTCCCCATCACCTCTCCTCCATTATCTGCCTCTATCCTCATCCTTCTATTCGCCGCTTCCCCCAACCCTTCTTCGTTCTCTCCCTTTCTATAAACCCCTCCTTCTTTCCCTTCCTCCACTTCCCCGCTACCTCCTTTCTCCCCCTCCCAGTGCCTCACGGGTTATGGTCGTAATATGAACCCAGAGTCAATACTTACCGCCAGATGGGGCTGTGGCAGTGACGGGGTGACGGGCTGGGATGTCATCAAGAGATCAACAAGGCTGTAGCTCCTTGTTCCTTCAGTCTGAGAGAGAGGATCAGATTATGCGATATGAGAGAGAAAGGAGAGAGCGGGAAAGGGGAAAGAAAGGGAGAGAGGTAGGAAGGGGGAGGGAAGGGGAGGGAGGAGGGAGGGAAGAGAGAGACGGAGATAGATGGAAATACAGAGAGAGAGAAAGAGAGAGACAGATAGACAGACAGACAGACAGACAGAGACAAGAGACAGAGAGACGGAGACAGACAGACAGACAAAGGAGAGACAGGGATACAAAGATATATATATATATATAATATAATATATATATATATATATATATTATATTATATATATATAAATATATATATATATATATATATATATATATATATACATAGAGAGAGAGAGAGAGAGAGAGAGAGAGAGAGAGAGAGAGAGAGAGAGAGAGAGAGAGAGAGAGAGAGAGAGAGAGACAGAGAGAGAGAGAGAGAGAGGAGAGAGAGAGAGAGAGAGAGAGAGAGAGAGAGAGAGAGAGAGAGAATATAAGAGAAACAGCATCTATAACCAAACAGCAATCTTTTCCTGAAAAATCATTTTTTCGGTCTTTGGTTAAAAGAAATAACACATTCACGATATGGTATAATATTACTGCGATGACGCTACCGACTAATTACCAACTAAATTGATATCGCTGTTGCATAACCATTAATTCACTTGCATGATAATTCGTTCGTTGGTTAATCACTAATTTGCTTTCATTGTAATTAATCCGCTAGCGAAATGATATAACCTGTATGTAACCTACAACTCTAGCGATGAAGCCAGAGTAT
>NW_020872684.1:211667-214167 GCF_003789085.1 Penaeus vannamei
CGAGTAATGGATTTCGTTGAATTCTAAAGTAGGATTTTGTACCGTGAATTTAAGGGGATAAGTTCATTTACGGTTTAAATGCGAAGCTTAGGTGGTGCTCTCGGAAGGGGAAGGAGAGTGGGGAGGTGGGAGAAGGGGTATGGGGTGGGAGGCGGGAGATATGGGAAGGAGGAGGGGAAAGGAGAGTGGGGAGGTGGGAGGGGGTTTGGGGAAAGGGTGTGTGGGGAGGTGGGTGGAGGGGAGGTATGGGGAGGTGGAGTGGGTGTGGGAAGGTGGGAGGGAGTATGGGCAAGGAGTTAAGGGTGTGGTGAGGTGGGAGGGGGGAAACAGGGATATGGGGGGAAGGGAAGAGGGAAGGGGACATGGAGTGTGGAAAGAGGGGAAGGGGGAGGGGAGGTGGGAAGGGAGATTGAGCTGTGGGGAAAGAAGATAGGAAGGAATTTGGGGAAGAGGAACTGGGAAAAGGGGTAAGAGGGGTAGCTTGACGAGGAAGGAAGGCAGGAACTTGGATTTACTTGTGTGAGGATTTACAAAAGGGTGAGGAAGAGGAGGAAGAAGACGCAAAGGGGGAAAGGAGAGAAAGGCAAAGGAAAGCGGGAAGAGGGGGGAGAGGAGAAGGAAAAGAGAGGGTGAAAAGGGGGGGGAGAGGGAGAGGAGGATAATAAATACGAGAAAGAAAAGGAAATGGAGGCAGAAGGGATTGGGAGGAAGAGGGGGGGAAATTAAAGAAGATGAGGAAAAGAAGGAGAGGAAGGAAAGATAGGAGGATGGGGAGAGGAGGTGGAAGAAGAGAAGGGGGGGGGGGTAGAAAGAGAAGATGAGGAAGATAAAGAGAAAGAGGAGGGAGAGAAGAAGAAAGAAAATCAGTAGTAGTAATAGTAATAAAAGTAGTAGTAGGAGGGGGAGGAAGAGAAGTAGGAGGTGGAGTAGGAGAATAAAAAGGAAAAGAAAGACTAGAAGGAGGAGGGAGAAACAGGAAGAAGATTAGGAGGGGAAGTGGAAGGGGATGACAAAGATAAGATGAATGAGATTTAAGAGACAGGGTGGGAGAAGAGGAAACGGAGGTGGGGAATAAGAAGAAAAATGAGAAAGAGAATGGAAAGAAAGAAAAGGGGTGATGAAAACGAGGAAAAGAAAAAAGAGGAAGGGGGTAATGATATAGAACGAAGAAGAATTAGATTAGGAGGTTAGAAGACTAGGATGAAGAAGAAGAGAAAGAACACAAGGAAAAAGAAGAGAGGGAGGCCGAGACACAGGAAAAAAAAGAGAGGAGGAAGAAGATGAAGGAAGAAGAAACAGGAAGGAGAGAAGAAAAAGGGGTGTAACATTATTCTGTAGTAGAGAGCCTGTAAAGCCAAAACCTTCTGGACCCACAATGTGCTTAGCAAGTGTGATAATATATCTTAAGCTACGGCTCGAACAAAATTGCTTGGAGAAGCAAGTACAAAGGCAACACACACAAAAAACAGGAAGGGTTCCAAACCCCCTTTTGTTATTTAGCCAAAGCCAATCCCCCGTTTTTTTTTTTTTTTTTTTTTTTTTGTCACACTCCAAGATGTTTAGAGAGAGTGCAAAAAGAAAACCACAGGGAGAGTATTAGGTGCGGTAATCTCGAAAGCGATGCGTAGGCTAGTGGGCATTCTCAACGGACGAAAAGGCCGGAAAACATTCTTAAAATTCCTCGGCTGGAATGATTAGCGGACGGTCGGCTGGATTCTTTCTTAAGGAATACACCGACCATCCTATTACTGGACTGCCGCGGACTCCGTATTGGAAATATATAAAACATTTACTTGGTCTTTTCTTCTTGGCGAGGGATGGGAGACAGAGGTTAAGAGAGGGGTGGAGAGATAAAGTAAGAGATAGATAGATGGGAAGGAATGAGAGAAAGGTCGGAGAGAAACAAAAGAGAGAGAGAGAGAGAGAGAGAGAGAGAGAGAGAGAGAGAGAGAGAGAGAGAGAGAGAGAGAGAGAGAGAGAGAGAGAGAATATAGAGTGGGAAATTAAATACATTATATTGATTAATTGAAAACGATTTTAGGGTATATGTCTCTCTCTATCTATATATCTACCTCTAAACAGACACACACATATATATATGTATACGTATATATGTATACATATATGTGTGTGTGTGTGTGTGTGTTATATCACATCTATCTTTATCTATATATATGTATGTGTCTATATCAATTTACACATATATATAAATGAATGTATATATTCATAATAACCGTGCTAATGCATGTATAATTCCATCAGAAGTTGGGAGTATCATCACATTGTTATGCAAATTTTTGTATATTGCTGTTTGTTCGTCGAAAGTGCAGGATGTGAATGTAAATACAGAACGCCAAAGTAAACCTGGAATATCGGCACAACGGTGCAGAGTTGTAATTGCAGTTTCAAGATCCAATTGAAATGTCTACAGAAGCTTGAAGTAGACTGGTCAAGTTGCAACATGAACAAACAGGGGCCTGTGTGAGGGTGTGTGTGTGTA
>NW_020872684.1:241667-246667 GCF_003789085.1 Penaeus vannamei
TTGATTGCAAACTGGTATGTTTGTTATTATTTTTCCATTACCAGTCACAGGCACAGTACACACACTTCATATACTATAGTAGCTTTTAATAACTGCCTACATTAATTTCATAACTAAATTAGAATTTAGTCTCATTAATTAACAAAACGCACAAGCACACACCTATACACACGCACACACACACACACACACACACACACACACACACACACACACACACACAGAGAGAGAGAGAGAGAGAGAGAGAGAGAGAGAGAGAGAGAGAGAGATCTAGTTTCCTATATGTTATCCAGGGCTTTGAGGATCGCTTGGGCTTAGGATTTTTGAGTACCATTGTTACTGACACGCAGCCATTAAATGACCTAATAGACACATTCTTTCTTTAATAATAACTGGTGTCATAAATAATAATAATAATAATAAGTCATTTTAATTCCATTAGTTACAATGGATATTATTTGCTGTGGCAGGCTGGGTCTGTTTATTTTGCTTCTTAATTAGGCTGGTTTAAGTTATAAACCTTTATATATTTCAGTTAAATAGAATGAAAATAATATGAAGGATGAGAACTCACTGGGTAGCAAATATATTCATTAATTTCATGAAGTAATCTATTATGAAATAGAATCATAAAGGATATCAGGTAAAAATAGACAGAAAAGAAAACTGAGACCACAATCAGTTTGAGAATAATCTTTACATGAAAACTCACTCTCTCTCTCTCTCTCTCTCTTCTTTCACACACACACACACACACACACACACACACACACACACACACACACACACACACACCACACACACACGGCAAACAATTTCATTATGCAACATAAGAGGGTTATAGAGACGAGCGTCCTTGGCAGGCTTCAGGGATGGGAAAAAACAACAGTAATTCCAGCCAGGATTGATGAGTGGGCGTCCCCCATCAGTTGGAAAAATAGAGAGAATACGAGTTTGGTGAATGATAAGTCATCCATTTCTTCAAAGGAATAAATTGTGGGCCATTCATTTTCCCAGCGGAATAATACGAGGATATAACAGAAAAAAAAAACTAAACAAAAAGAAAAAAACATTTCACCAACACCGACACAAACACCAACTCTAATAATAACACTAAAGATTATGAAATTATCGAAGAACACTAAGTAATGTCCAATAGCCATGGACTTATCTATGAGTACGTAGAATTTCATGCGTGTTTCTAGATAATTTGTTTATGTTTGATATAAATTGAAATACCATTAAGTTGGATATATTGAAATATATGTTGGATATTAGATTTGAAAAGCAAGTGTATTTATTTATATTGCCTTTTGTGTTTAGGTTTGTTGTTAGCCGTGTTGATGTAAAGAGAAGTTAACAAAGAACTTGCAATTATACTCAGCTTATACAAGCTGTTATATCTCGTTTTCTGTTGTAAGAGAGAGAAATTGGAAAAAATATATATACCTATATAAAATGAGATATACACCAAACTACAGCACACGATAATTCAGGTATGTAAATCCATCATCTTTTGACAGAGTAACTCACCTCCGTGAAAGATTTTACGTTATTTCTAACTGATGTGACGTTATTAGAATATTTTCTTGGAATGGTCTGCATTTTTTCAATAAGCTGAGGTGTCTGGTATTCTCAAATAACTAGAGAGCATGCAGTTTTTTTTTTTTTTTCTTACAGCAGATTGCGTTGTATATATTCTCCACACGTTACAATGAAATATATATGCAATGCCGCATGCTCAACGTTTATATTATTAACATGTTCTGTTTTTTGAGAAATTGGTGGCGGAAAGCCCGGAATTCGGAATGCATAGCTCCCACAGCTCTTAATATTAAATTCACCTCTAACACGCGACATTATCAAAATCAGCTAATAGATTTCATTACTTAAGTGGAAGGGCTTTGGTCTGCACTAATCATGTAAAATAATTGTCAGTAAAAGAAAAAAAAGGAAACATGTAATGGTGATACATATTTTATTTCCTTTGTTCAGCATTACATATTCCCGGATGGCATGTAATTAGTTCAACTTGTTACTTCAGCTTATCTAAAATTTCTCATACAACAGCATTGCTACAAGGAACCATTTACAATCCATAGCTCAATATATTGAGGTAAGGCTCGAAGAATGCCGCACACACAGGCCATCTCCCTCCGTCTTAACGCGATCATGGAATAATCTTGTGATCACGTATCGCTTTATACTGTGTTGGTATGTCAGCAGCCGATGGCATTATTATGTGACTGAAGAAGAGCAAAATTTTATCTGGTGTTGGCACTGGCAATCATTATTGCAAATAGGAAGCAACGTGTTGAAAGTAGAATACATTTTTTTGCCTTTTTTCGAATATGATATGCAATCATACAAACAGATATTGTTATAACGGTTCCATTATATGTATGTATCAATACTTATAGCTTTAAGAAATAAAAGTTGCAACGTCCGACTCATTAAAACAATAAATAGGTAAACAAAATTACAAAGAATAAATAAGTTCCCACTTGAATTCTTTCATTCAGAGACGATTTAACCTTATATTTTTGGTCAATATCAGAATGCTGCAGATGAGAGTTACTCCAATTTAACTGATATTTCAATAAAAAGTAATTTTCTTTCTATGCGTACTACATTTACAACCCTTCTTTACCCTATGAAACTTAGAAAATCCATCACCTAAATTTTCAGCCTTTTCTTTCCTGTAATGAGAAGCTAAGAACAAGAACTTAATGTAAACGCAATCGATTTCGTCTTCTTCAATCTAACTTACATTATCGCATTCTGATACCAAGGTTTTTTTTTTTTAAGGAATAGTAGATGACAAGTGTGGAGTAAAAAATTGCAAGCATCCGAAATATACCTTAATAGTGAGGTCTATAATTAAGTAGACACTGGCTCAGGGATAGGAGGCATGGAGTATTTAGAATAGCACCTGTGTAGAAGGACCAAGCTGCATGCCATCAAGGCCCTGTCATGGCCAGTTTTGCTTTATCGTGGCAAAACCTTAACGGAATTCCACGGAATGTTATCTCGATGCCTTTCACACTGAATCTAGGATTCTGTAGCCAGTAAGCAGCAAAACAAATAGAAAAACAAAGAAATAATAATAATGATAATTATAACAATGATGGTAATAATAACAAATAATTGTAAGGATAATAATAATAATAATGTTAAGGATGATAATAATAATAATAAATAATGATGATAATGTTAATGATAATAAAAATAATAATGGTGATGATAATAATAATGATAGCAATGATGACAATGATGATAATGATAATGATTATGCTAATAATAATAATAACAGTAAAAATAACTAAGACGATAATAGTGTTAGTAATAAAGATAATAATAATAATTATGATAATAATAATAATAATAATAATAATGATAATGATAATATAAATTCAAGAAGCTATCCCCCTGTAACCTAACAATAAATCTACGGAATCCCAACACCACGTTTCATTATTCAACGCTAGAAAGTGTTACTTCACATCAGCCTTAAAATTGTACTTTTACATCGGATGATACCTGCCAACCCGAGAAGCGACTCCACGTCGGGTTGTTCTCTCTCTTCTTTTGCATATTTAACTATAAAAAAGAGGATCATATCTTCTATTTAGTGAGATTTTTCTCCCTGTAGTATGAGATAAAGTTTTTGAGAATTTTTTTTTATTGGCAGGATATTAAACAAATATCTACACTGTAAAGATAGATGCTGTTTAATAACGTTGTCATATTTATTTTTTTTTATCGTTGTTTAGTGGTTTCCACATATTGTCTGATTTACTGTATCATTGCTATAAAACTATGAGACTTTCTTAGACTTGCTTTTGGATTTTGCTTTTTTGGTATCGGAAAATGTCCTTCCTTTTATTTCTGTATCACTTTTATTTTATTTTTTTATTTTTTTTAATGTATTGTTCTTATTTGATAAGATAAACATTAACCCAATGATAATTGTAGATATAGAACATTGATATTTTTGTTCTAATATACTGTTTACTTTGAGATGCATGCTGTACCTAGTGATAATAGTTGATTAATGATGCACACTTTAACCAGTGGTGATCTCTGATTAATGCATATTGATAGCCTTTATTTATTGCATATTTTAAGGCATTGATGACCTTGGCTTGATGCATACTTAAACTAGTAATTTTTAATTGTTAATTCACAGTTCAGCCCACTGAGGACTTTTGAGTAATGTGCGTATATAGTAGATGTTTGATGCATAATTTATGAAAACTTTTGAAGTCTGGTATTAACCATTACATTTGGATATCCTTCTCTGAAATTCCGTGCTCTTTTCCTGTCCTCGTTTCATGTACATACATTTTATATAACATTCATTCCATCATTTCTGTTACATCTTCCGCTCGTTTCCATACTTCTTTCTTATACTTTAATTTATATAAAGGTTGGATCCTGTTCGTGTTAAACATTGATATACCAACGGCCGTCCTGTTCCTTGCACGATACATTATCCCCAACTCACACCACTTGGTCTGACTCCTAAAAACGTCCCCGCCCATCAGGTTGTCATCTCTAGAGACAACCCTGGCTGCTAGAGATTATGGAGACGACTGAAGCAAATATACCAATTCCATCTTGAGGTTGCAGTAAAGAGGCGTTGAACCCTTAGACGGCTCGCCAAGAGGAACTGTGATAAGCAGGGTAGATAAGGCAAAGCATTCCCCGCAGACTGGATGTGCTTAAAACGTGTTAGATAAACGAAGCCCAAAAAGATTGTTTAGACGCTTATTCCGTTTTATTTTTATTTTTATTATTTTTTTTTATTTATTATTTATTATTTTTTTTTTTACTTTTTCGAACAAATAATATAACATGGTAGGATATTCAATAAAGCACTCCAATAACAAGTAGCAACAACTCCACTGCCAGGCTAGCAAGTAATATGAATATTCTTACTTCTACTTTTTCAGATATTAAAACACATAAAAATTATACTTGTGCTATGGCTGAAGAAG
>NW_020872684.1:274167-276667 GCF_003789085.1 Penaeus vannamei
TGTTTTACAATAGGGTATCATATTTCATCACGACATATATAACAACATTTTAGATGAAAATCTTTTAAATTCAGTTCACAAAACAGAAGATTTCGTGCCGCTGCATGCCAGAGGCTAGAGTCATAAAAGCACATTCACTATTACACAGACTTAGTCACACACACGTGTATAAGGATAAATGTATATATGAGAATATGTATTTATGAATTAAATGTAAATCAGTGGACATTAAAATAGGATACTGATAGTTTTGGTAGTAATTATGAATGCGATGATATTTATAATAGAGATAACAATATCGAAATAATGATAATAATGATGATTTTAACAATGATAACAAAATACAATGATGATAATGATAAAAATGATGATGATAATAATAAGAATCATAATAAGATAATAATAATGATAATCATAAAGACGCTATAAATATTTAATATTTAGGATATCAATAATGATAAGCATGGTAATGAGGATGAAATAGATAATGTTAATGATGATACAAATAATAATAATGATAATATAACAATAAAAATATTGATAATAATATAATGTAATAGAAGTAACAATAATAGAAATAATATTGATAATGATAATAATGATAACAATAATAATATTAACAATAAGAGTAATAGTAACAGTTTTGATAATAATGATAATAAAATTAATGATAATGAGAATAATAATAATAGCACAAAGATTATGACGATGATGAGAATAATGATAACAATAATAATAACATCAATAATAATGACAATATTGATGATAATAACAACCATGAAAATGACGACGCTCATGATGATGATAATGTTAATGATAATAATAATTGTAATGGTAATATTGCAAATGGTAATGATAATGAAAATAGATGATAATAATAATTATAACAATGATCATTTTAATAATGTTGATAATGACAATAACAATAACAACAACAACAGCAATAGACATAATAATAACAATAATGATATTGATGATTATGAATATAATAATTGTCATCATAATGAAAATAATAATAAAAATATTGACAACAATACTAAAATCAATGATGATGATCATAATGATATTAGCAGTAGTCATAAAAATGAGGAAAATAACAATATTTAAACATCATAAAGATAATAGTAAGAGTAATAAATATGATAATAAAGACAACAACAAAATTGATAAACATAAGAAAGACAATATCAATAAACATTAGCATTATAGCAACAACAATAATAATAGCAATCATAATGATAATAAACATGATAGTAGTAATAATAATGATAATAATATTAGAAATGATGATAATATTAAAATTGATGACAATAATAATTTTGATAATAATAATAATCATGATGATGATAATGATTATGATGATGATAATAATAATAATAGCAAATATGATAATAAGAATGGAAAATGATTACAGTACTAATAATTATCATTATAAGTGTAAAGATAGGAAAAACAATTAGAATGATAACGATAACAATCATAAAGAATATAAATAATGATAACAGTAATAATGAAAACGATAATAATGATAATGATGATCATCCTCATAAGAGAAATGGTAATGATATAAATAATAGTAATAGTAATAATAATAGATATAAGATTAAGGATTATAATGATAATATGAATAATAATGATTATAGTGATGGAGACGATAGTGGTAATAGTGATAGTGATAATGATAAGATGATAACAGCAATGATAAAACAGCATTAACAACGAAAATAATAAAAACAAGAAAAATGATGATAACAATGATATTAATAATTATTATGAAAATTACATTACTGATGATATCTGTGACAATAGTTATGTAATAATGATTAGAGTGGTAACAACAACAATCAGAGTAAGAATGATAATAATAATAATTAGTATAATAATGAAAATAATAATGATGATAATAATGATTATTATTATTGTTGTTATAATGCTAATGCTAATGCTAATAAAATAATGACAATTATAATGAAAATGATGACAATTATAATGAAAATAATGATGATAACATTAATAACAATAATGATACCACCGCCAACAGCAATAACGACAATAATAATGATAACAATAAAGATGATTATGATAAAAATAATATGATAATAATGGCAATGATAATGATAATTATAAAAATAATAACTAACAATGATAATAACAGTAATTGTATTAATTATAACACCAACATCTATTATTATTATCATTATAATGATGAAAATAATAATAATGATAATGATAATTATCATCATTATCATTACTGTTATTATAGCAATAACTATAATATTGACGATCTTTATGATAATGATCATGATGATACTGATAATAATAACAATAATGATAACAATACTGAAAATAGCAATGTTATAACTAATGACAGTGATAATAACAATGATAGTAAGTTTATGATACTATTACCATTACTATTATTGCTAATTCTACTAATGATAATGATACTAATAACTATAACAATGATAGTAACAATGATAATAGTAAGATAATGATAATA
>NW_020872684.1:294167-296667 GCF_003789085.1 Penaeus vannamei
CTTCCAGGTCACCAGCAAGTCTTAATTACTTTTCCTTCCAGGTCACTTCTTAAGTACTATTCCCTTCCAGGTCACCAGCAAGTCTTAATTACTATTTCCTTCCAGGTCACCACAAATCTTATTACTATTCCTTCCAGGTCACCAGCAAGTCTTAATTACCATTTCCTTCCAGGTCACCAGCAAGTTCTTAATTAATATTTCCTTCCAGGTCACCAGCAAGTCTTAATACTATTTCCTACCATTCACCAGCAAGTCTTAATTACTATTTCCTTCCAGGTCACCAGCAAGTCTTAATTACTATTTCCTTCCAAGTCACCAGCAAGTCTTAATTACTATTTCCTTCCAGGTCACCAGCAAGTCTTAATTACTATTTCCTTCCAGGTCACCAGCAAGTCTTAATTACTATTCCCTTCCAGGTCTCCAGCAAGTCTTAATTACTATTTCTTCTTTATTACTATTTCCTTCCAGTCACCCAGCAAGTCTTAATTACTATTTCCTTCCAGGTCTCCAGCAAGTCTTAATTACTATTTCCTTCCAGTCACCAGCAAGTCTTAATTACTATTTCCTTCAAGGTCTCCAGCAAGTCTTAATTACTATTTCCTTCCAGGTCACCAGCAAGTCTTAATTACTATTTCCTTCCAGGTCACCAGCAAGTCTTAATTACTATTTCCTTCCAAGTCACCAGCAAGTCTTAATTACTATTTCCTTCCAGGTCTTAATTACTATTCCTTCCAGGTCACCAGCAAGTCTTAATTACTATTTCCTTCAAGCAAGTCTTAATTACTATTTCCTTCCAGTCACCAGCAAGTCTTAATTACTATTTCCTTCCAGGTCTCCAGCAAGTCTTAATTACTATTTCCTTCCAGTCACCAGCAAGTCTTAATTACTATTTCCTTCCAGGTCTCCAGCAAGTCTTAGGTCACCAGCAGTCTTAATTACTATTCCTTCCAGGTCTCCAGCAGTCTTAATTACTATTCTTCCAGTCACCAGCAAGTCTTAATTACTATTTCCTTCCAGGTCACCAGCAAGTCTTAATTACTATTTCCTTCCAGGTCACCAGCAAGTCTTAATTACTATTTCCTTCCAGGTCACCAGCAAGTCTTAATTACTATTTCCTTCCAGTCACCAGCAAGTCTTAATTACTATCCTTCCAGGTCTCCAGCAAGTCAATTACTATTTCCTTCCAGGTCACCAGCAAGTGTCAAATTACTATTTCCTTCATGGTCTCCAGCAAGTCTTAATTACTATGTCCTTCCAATTCACCAGCAAGTCTTAATTACTATTCCTTCCAAGTAACCACGTCTTAATTACTATTCCCTTCCAAGTGACCAGCAAGTCGTAATTACTATTTCCTTCCAGGTCAAGAGCAAATCGTAATTATCCTTCCAGGTCACCAGCAATCTTCATTACTATTTCCTTCCAGGTCACCAGCAAGTCTTAATTACTATTTCCTTCCAGGCCATCAGTAAATTTTGATTACCAGTCCCTTCTAGTTCATCAGCAAACCTTAATTGCTCTTCTCTTCCAGGTCCCCAGCAACCCTTAATTACCATTCGCTTACAGATCATAAGCAGATCACAGACATAAGCAAATCTTTATCATTAATTTTGATTGCTATTTACTTGAGAAAGTAAAAGAAAATGACAGAACATCATAAAATCATAAATGAATCCTGAAATAGTGAAAAGACTTCTTAAACACGATAATAAATTGGAAGATATAAAATAGTAATTGAAAGAAGACTTTAAGCCATAACTATATCATAATCTCCTCTTAATACTGGTACTTATAATTTTCACTTAATACTGGTGCTTATATATTTAATACTGGTGTTATATATAAGTCAGCTTATACTTAAGTCAGCTTTTATTATCTTTTTCTCCCGAAGAACTATTTATTATAACAAAAACACGATAAAGACTGCTTAACATAGGGTATTAGCCCCCCCCCCCTCAGGCGGGATGGTGTCCATTTATAATGACAGCCCCGCCGTACCAACAGATTCGTCCGCCCATGCATGCAACCTATGTCGAGATATGTAGATTTGAAAAATCCAGTAGTTAAATCGGGTGTGTAAATCCCGTAGATTTTCTATCCCGGAGGAACTTATTATTTTTCGTCTGGGTCTTCATAAGATCATAACAGGCTGCCGTGGGAGAAATCAATATGTATTTTTTTTATTTTTTTTTTTTTTTCGAAATGAAGCATTGGTGACTGGCATCATAACCACCAGGTCAACTAATGAGTCAATATTGAGTGTCCGATTCCTAATTGTGTCTTATTATCTAATTTATAGGTATACCTCCTATGTTTCATCCATTTGTAAATAACATACCTTCGTGTGCTGTGTCTCGTGTAACTATCTTAGGGAGGTAAACAAACGAGCCAATCTTGAACTTTCCTTTTACTAACTGACGTTACGATGCTGAGGGTTTGCAGAGCTCTACGAGAGTCGAAAAATATAATAATGCACAGGAGGCTGTGCCCGCGATCTTTAAAT
>NW_020872684.1:321667-326667 GCF_003789085.1 Penaeus vannamei
TTTCTTTTATCAAATAATCCTTTTTGGTTACCATGGTTACCGTCTGCCTAGCAGGAAGACACCACAGACAGCCAGAGTTTAAAGGGATGAGAAAAAGTAGAGCCTGTAAGAAAAATAAATAAATAAATAACTGGCTCATTGTACTGAAACAATACTTTTTAAGAATGTATATAACATCGCTCCTACCTATGAGAGATATTGTTGTGATTTAAATTTGATGGTATCAAGCTTAATGATAATGCGATAGAAATATAGATGTTCACAATATAGAGACAAGTTGTTCCCACTGAATATGAACTCTAAAATTGTTCCCTTTGATCCATAAGCCGAAAATATTTAAAGTACAAATGAAAGTTTTTAATGGCAACAAAAATATATTATGACCACAACAATATGTGTGTGGGGAGGGGGGGGCTAAAGCAGAAACGCCCTTGCACGCGATAGCAAGAAATAAAATAAATTGAAAGCAATATCCCATTAGACGCAAAAAGAACAGAAAATTTGAAAGTGAATAAAATGCACTTATAAGACGCAGGTAAAAATATCTTGCATTTCTCCTCCACACCTTGAGAGAACATCCAAAGGTTTCTTCTTGGCCGAGGATTACCTTTAATGAAGGAGAATGTGAAAGGATGGTTTTCTTTTTGGTATTTGCGGCGATGGAGAGGAAGGGAAAGACGGAGAGAGAAAGGGGAACGGAGAGAGAGAGAGAAGAAGAGAGAGAGAGAGAGAGAAGAGAGAGAAGAAGAGAGAGAGAGAGAGAGAGAGAGAGGAGAGGGAGAGAGAGAGAGAGAGAGAGAGAGAGAGAGAGAGAGAGAGAGAGAGAGAGAGAGAGAGAGAGAGAGAGAGAGAGAGAGAGAGACATAGACAATGGCAGAAACAGTAAGAGACAGAGAGACAGGCAGGCATGGGAGGCGCGTGGAGGAGTGGGGGGGGAGAGTGAGAGTGAAAAGGGAGTGAGGGAACAGAGAGAATGGAAAAGAAGAAAGATAAGGCGAGAGGGCATAACATGATCCATCGGAAACGAATTACGATTTATCTGCAAGAAAGGAGATATAGATATATTAAATTAATTTTGTTATTGTCATTAAAGTCATCATCGTCCATCTAACAATCTACCTCTTTCTGAAGACAGAGAAATCTGGAAAAAAGACCAGACGACTTAACATATTTAGTGCTTGTATTTTGTATTTAGTGCTAAGCGTGTGTTCTGATCTTTGGCTGATTTGTAGAGGCCTGTGACCCAGTAAACCTCAGATGTGTAAAATATATAATGGATTGTGGAACAGCTGAGAATGATATTTACTTTATTGAATTAGTTGATTTCAATTACGACCTAAACTGTCATACACATATGTGTATAAGATTTTAATCATGGAACTAGATATCGGTTTAAATATCAAAAGAGTACTTATTGGAGTTTGTATAATTCGACATTGGTCAGTTGCTTATGTTTAAAGGGAATGCCTAATTCATGATTCATACTAGAAATTCCTAACCTTTTTACACTCGCGACCTTTTGCTTATATATTCCTTGTCGTGGCTTTATTGTATATTCTTGATGTGAATGCCAATGAACGCCCAAGAAACTGACCTTTCATATTTTCCTCCTGGACTTCCCGACCCCATGCTAAACCTCCGCTACTCAATAGTTGGGAACCACAGCTTGAAGCCACTGTGCTCTGGCTGCAAAAGGGAAACGTCGGGGTACTAAATATTTCACGTGAAGGACTACCTTGCCCTCGCATCCTTTACCTGCCTGTTTTTTTTTTGTTATTTTTTTAAGGTCTTTGTTACTTTACGCTCGCTTACTTAACTTACCTGGTACTCACCTTTAATAACCTGCCGCTCACTTGTGTACCAGGTGATCATATATTTCATTTGCCTGGTACCTTACCTGGCACTGGTACTCATCTCATTTACTTTACATTATTTTACTGGTATATACTTCACTTGCCTGGCGCTCACGTACAATTTATGGTGCTCATATATCATACTTATATGGTGCACACGTTACCTACCTTACTTATATGGTATTCAATGTCTTTACTTACCTTGAACTTATTTTCATACCTTACCTGGAATATATTACTCAACTACCAAATTTATTAGTGTTCACTTACATTATTTACCTGTTATTCACGTACATTACCTACCTTACCTAACACTTATTCATTTTACTCACCAGGCACTTATTCCCTGTGCCCACCTTGCTCCTTTACCTTACTTGACTGACACTTTCCATACCTCGTGCTCAAACAACGTACCAACATGGTGCTCACCTACCTAGCTTTAATTGCCCTATTTAACTGCGGGCACTGAAGCTGCAAGAGCGCGACCCGTGACTAACATTCTCCTGGTAATGTGTTCGTTTTCTCGCAATGATGTAGACCAGCAGGTGGATCGGGTGTATAAGTTATTCCGTTAACAATTCTTCTAACTACACATTTTAAGGCTAAGAAAAACATCAGCATTTTCTAGGTTTTGTTTATTATAATACAGTTTTCCTTGAAGATGGCTCTGTATTAGACTTAGATTCTTCACTTGAACACTTTGAAAACTTACTTGCGATATTGTTTTTTTTTTCCAAAGGCTTCGCGACCCCCTTGCTAACCAGGGATCGCGGACACCGGTTGGGAACCACTCTTTTTGACAACCATTGGTCTTTAATATATACACCAGAGGCACGGCAAGCAAAGCTCATAAGGATCAAAAGAATCCACACAGGATAAAAGAAATTGGGCGCTTTGTCTGATAAGTTACCGCAGGTTTGAAAATAAACGCGCGACCGCAAAGTACCTCACTGATGCCAGGGTAGAAAAGGGAATTCGATTCACCGGCTTGTATCACGACTCCTGCTTGCTGAGCTGTTCGTGGCTGCTTTTCTCCCGTTTCCGTTTCTTGTTTCTTGAACTCTCACACAAACCCTTACTTTTTTCACTTGTTCCTGCCGTGAAATTCCAGTCAAACGACCCAGAATGGTGCTCCGGTAATTAAAGAAAGCCTGTTGTTTTAAATCCTTAGCTATTGTCGTTCGTATCACTATGCACACGCACGCACACACACACACACACACACACACACACACACACACACACACACACACACACACACACACACACACACACACACACACACACACTCAGACAACAAAACAAAACAACAAATGAATAAATGTAAGCTATGTGTGTGTGTGTGTGTGTGTGTGCGTGTGTGTCTGTGTGTGTAGAATGTGCCATAACAGAGCAGTTCATCTATAACGGCGACCATATATAGAAATAGGAGAAAGCTGAGGAGAAATTACTTCGTTCTTCACTGAACCAAAATTTTGCAATGTATGTTATGTGTATGGGTAACTTACATAAAAACTTTGGAATGTCATATATTTCACCAAAGACTTATATTATTGGCCGAATATTTGCAAACGTTCCCCATGGTTTTAGTTCCAATTGTCTGTAAGATATTTGTCCTCGTAAGTCTTCATCCTAAGTAATGGACATAATAGATTCTCTGAGCAAACTGGGACAAATCTAAATTACGAGTTATATTGACTTCCATCTGAAACGAACTAAGTAAAGAGTGAAAACGACGTGTGGTGAAGCTATGTGTTCCCGTGCCTTTCAGATGGGCCCCTCTGTGTCCTCTTGCTTTGCAGAGAGAGAAAGAGAGAGAGAGAGGAGAGAGGAGAAGAGAGAGAGAGAGAGAGAGAGAGAGAGAGAGAGAGAGACAAAGACAGAGACAGAGAGACAAAGACAGGCAGACATGGGAGAGGCGCATGAAGAAGAGGGGGGAGAGTGAGAGTGAAAAGGGAGTGAACAGAAAGAATGGCAAAGAAGAAAGGTAAGGCGAGAGAAACAGAGACAGAGAAGGGGGGGGGGACTGACAAATAGACAGAGTGAGAGATAGAAACAGACAGATAGAAAAAAGAACGTAAAATTGAAAGAAAATGTGAAGAAAGTCCAAAATGAGAGAATTCACAAGAGAAAGACAAATAGAAAAAAATGTGCTAAGAGAGAATAAGAAGCAAGAAGAAAGAACAATGCAATAGAAAGGAAAGAAAGGAAAGAGAATAGTGAAGAAGAAGAAGAAGGGAGCTACAAAAAAGAAAATCAGAAAAAAATAGAAAAAAAAATAGTCGAGGAGGGGTGGGGTCAATTAACGAGACAAAGAAAACAGAAAGAGGCAAAGCGTATAAGAAAAAAAAAGTAACGAAAGTTGTCTAAAGAAAGGGAGAAACAGAACAACAAAAATATGCAAAGTGAAATACTCTGAAGAGAGAGAATCTGGGAAGAGAAAAAAAGACAAAAAACAAAGTTAAAAGAAAGAAAGGAAACTGAAGAGAGAGGAAGGAAAGACAGAAGCCGAAGAAAGGAGAAAGAAAAAAAACGAGGAAGTCTGAAAGGGTGAATCGTCGGGGGAAAAGGGGTAAAGGAATAAGAACAGCTAAGGAAAGAAAAAGCATACATATACAAATAAACAAAGTCTGAGGAGAAAGAATATCCACCCAAAAAGACGAAAGAAAGGGAAGGAAAAAGAGCAGAAGAGAAAAATGCCATACAAAAGAAAAGAAATCCCACTCCCGGGTACACACACACACACACACACACCTCCTTGCCTGTACAGCCGGTCTCTGGCTTCCGACCAGCCACGGGAAACAAAGTCAACAAATCCCTTTTGCGTTAAACCATTTGTTACGTAATGGTTGCTCGCTTAGTCCATTTATGTCCGCTCCTAAAAGTTATATTCCTCTCGATCTCGGAAGAATGTGTTTAACGTTGTCCTAAGATTTTAAAGCTTCTGTGGCCGTAGATTTCATTGAAATAAATCTTTCTGATTATTGTTATGAATTGTTTTTCCAATACTTATGCCCAGTTCTTCAAAAGCGTGCCGTTGACAAGGGCCTCCAAGATGCGCATGCATAATACAGTGGAAATTTTCGGCCAGAAGGCTCTCAGAGAGAAAATATATTCACATGTATACCAGGCTTACACATGTGTGTG
>NW_020872684.1:339167-341667 GCF_003789085.1 Penaeus vannamei
ACATACATATATATACACACATATATACATGTAAATAATATTATATATATATATATTCACACACACACACACACACACACACACACACACACACACACACACACACACACACACACACACACCATATATATATATATATATATATATATATATATATATATATATATATATATATATATATATATATATATATATATATATATATATATATACTATATCAGCACAAAGCATGCAATGGTAGGTATTTACTTGATCATATTGAATTTTCTTTCGATATAGATTTAAAGATCAATAGTTCTCTTTCGTACACAGATAAAACAAGCATTGGATATATACATATATATATATATATATATATATATATATATAATATATATATATATATATATATATATATACATACATATATATATATATATATATATATATATATATATACATATATAATATATATATATATATATATATATATATATATATATATATATATATATATGATGTATATTATGTATGTATGTATTTTTATGTATTCATAGATATGCACATCTATTTATCTATATCTATATCTATATTATATCTATATATATCTATATCTATATCTATATCTATTCTATCTATATATCTATCTATATCTATATCTACCTATATAAAAAAGAAAGAAAAAAAAAAAAAAAAAAAAAAAAAATATATATATATATATATATATATATATATATATATATATATATATTATATATAACATATATATATATACATATATAAGTATTTATAAATATGCATCTCTCTCTCTCTCTCTTTCTCTCTCTCCTCTCTCTCTCTCTCTCTCTCTCTCTCTCTCTATATATATATATATATATATATATATATATATATATATATATATATATATATAATATATATATATATATTATATATATATATATATAATATATATATATATATATATGTGTGTGTGTGTGTGTGTGTGTGTGTGTGTGTGTGTGTGTGTTGTGTTGTTGGTGTGTGTGTGTGTGTGTGTGTGTGTGTGTGTGTGTGTGTGTGTGTGGTGTGTGTGTGTGTGTGTGTGTGTGTGTGTGTGTGTGTGTGTGTGTGTGTGTATGTAATATATATATGATGTGTGTGTATAAATATATATATATATATATATATATATATATATATATATTATATTTATTATATATATATATATATATATATATATATATATATATATATATATATATATATATATATATATATATATATATATATATATTATATATATATGTATGCTATGTGTGTGTGCGTTTGTGTGTGTGCATGCTCGCGTAAGATGATTTATAACATGACTTGTATGTTATAAGGCCCCGGGTAGCTACTCATAAAAATGCCAACATATATTACATAATCTGCTGGTGTATCTATTTATCTTAGTGCTAAGTCTATACACAAAGATTGAAACCGCTTTTACAAATAAAAGTAAAATCACATATTTGGTAAACCAATTTTACTAACGAGTTATGATCCAATCTATTCATGGTTTCCAACGAAAACAGAGGGTAGCAGGCAACTGTACAATCACAAGATAAATATAAACAGATATAACTGTAATCAAACACACACATACATTATAGTGTGTGTGCGTGTGTGTGTGTGTGTGTGTGTGACAAGCGCGAATGCAAAAATTGCATATAAAGACGGACATTTTCTCGAAACACAGTGAGACAATAAAATAAAAGTATATGTAACAAGTGTTTTCTCTTCTCAGCCAGGCGTGATTCCACAGCAGGGTATGAAATAAACATTTATTGTACAAAGCACCACGTAGAATGAATATTTGTCTTCATATCGTTTCTATATGAAAGAAAATGCAAACCAGACCATATATACCAGTGGTTCCCATTCTCTTTTGAGTAATTGTTCACTTCAGCCAGTTCACCCGCCAAAATTTACTACTTCAGCGGAGTCACCCATCCCGGTTTCCTATTTAAAAAAAAAATAAGAAAAAAAAATCTGAAATATGTTACATATTACGAAGCTCCTGTGAGACAGGATTCATTCGAGGTAATACAAGGAACCTAATGCATGCGAACTGCATCGCCGTCACTAAGAGAAAGAGAGAATAAAGACGTTATGTTGTATAGTAAAGTTGATAGTGGATAGTGTTGCCTGTGCTTTGTCTGCGGATGTGTTCTCGTGTAAGGAGTTACTGATAAGTCTATCAATCATTACGAAATCTTCATTTATTTGGATTTGTAGACCAGCTCCGAAGAAATTGCCCTTGGGACTACCCAGTATTTAAACCTTGGGTTAAAAAACAATGTAAACTGACCAAAAATGTAAACTGTTTTGAAAGGATATCATAGAAATTAGTGAATTTTTCACTTTACTGTCTTTTTTTTTTTTTCTTTATCTTACTCAATAGTTACTTTATGTTGTGCATACAGGTTGTGTTCATATGTTTGATTCTATTGTAAAAATTTCATTGAGCTACTACTTTCTCTTACAATCATCATATCCC
>NW_020872684.1:394167-401667 GCF_003789085.1 Penaeus vannamei
GGGATCGCAATAAGTCACGTACTTGACTAGTGCCAACCGGTGACGACCAAGCTAGCGCTACATCAATACGTCGCTTTTGCGGAAGGGGATAGACAACACAATAGTGGAATGTCGAGTGTGGCAAGAAGAGAGAAATAAGTAGGGTGAAGCATGGTCAGGCGTATATGCATATGTATGTGTATTTGTGAACATTCTTATGTATATTATATGTAAAATATATATATATATATAAATACTAATATGATATATGATATAGCTGGGTTATAGCTGTATGTGTGTGTGAATATATGCATATATACACTCATACATACATACACACAACACAACACACACACACACACACACACATATATATATATAGTATATATATATATTATATATTATATATATTATAATATATATATATATATATATATATATATATATTATATTATATTATATAATATATATATATATATATATAATATTCTAACTATATATATATATATAATATTTTATATCTATCTATATATATATATATACATATATATATATATATATATATTATATATATATATATATATATATATATTATATATATATATATATATATAAATGGAAAGGCTGGAGGAGGGGAAATTCCCTCCCACCCAGCAAGTGAGGGCGGATGTGAGCCCTGCTGGGAGGGGCGACTGCTGGAGCGCAGGCTGGGAACGGGGAACTACTCGTTCTCGACTGCGCTCTGGGGGCCGCCAGCCCAGAGTGAAAGCTTGTGGGGGAAAGCCCTCGGGAACCCCACAGGTGGATGATGGAGCACGCAGCCCGCCACCCCCTTTTATATGGGGCAGCGTCGATGGGGGTGGCAGAGCTGGCATCCACCCGGAGCGACTGCCTGAGGCTGAACCTCAGGCGGGAAGTCAGGGTGGGGACTTGGAACGCCCGTTCTTTGCGTCAGGATGATCTACTGTCGAGGGAACTGGGGAACTGAGAGTTGAGGTGGCTGCTCTTTCGGAGGTGAGGAGGCCTGGGTAGCAGCATGACCTGTGTAGGTGGCTACACCTATTACTGGTCTGGCCGCAGCGACGGGCCACCATCTCCAGGGAGTAGCCATTGCCATCTCCAGCAGACTCCAGCCCTCGGTAGTGGAGGTTACTCTGTTGATGAGCAATATAATGGGTATTGAGATTGAAGCTACCTTTTTGGCTTCATGTCTCTTATTGCGTGTACACTCCTACCGATGTTTGTAAACTTGACGTGAAAGAGATGTTCTACGCCAAACTTACATCTGTGGTAGACAGATGTCCCCAGCGAGATATTCGCATTGTTCTGGGTGATTTCAATGCGGTATCTGGCTGTGATCGAGCTGGCTATGAGATGTCTGTCGGGTCCCATGGTTCAGAGCTGATGCCGGTAGTGAGAATAGCCTCCTTTTCCGGGACTTTGCTAGGTCCCAGAAATTGAGGATTTCTGGCTCCTGGTACCAGCGCCAGACCCACATCGCTGGACATGGTACAGTGATGCGGGTAATGCAGCCAAGGAGATCGACCACATACTCGTTAGCACTCGTTGGAGGATCCTTCAGAATTGCAGGGTGTACAGGAATGCTGAGTTCTGTGGTACTGACCATAGATTGGTTGTGGCTACCCTCCGGTCCCACTTCAAAACTCCCCAGCAGTCAAATGACCACCCAGGTGTTTCATTGGACAGGCTGAGGAGGGGGAGTGTGCCTGCGGGGTTTGCTGAGGCCATCTCTGATCATTTCGCAATGCTTGACAGTCTGACAGACCCTGTTCTTCTGTGGATACCTTTAAGCGTGAAACGCTTGATGCAGCTCAAGATACGATTGGTGTACGCCCGAGAGCAGTACAGAATTCCATCTCGCAGGAGACACTGGAAGCCACAGATGCATGTTGTGCGGCTCGTCTGACAGGGGATCGGGAATTGCACTGTTCTCATGTGCGCAGAACTCAGTCCCTGTTAAGAAGGGACAAGGAACAGTTTATTAGGAGTCTTGCAGAGGAGGTAGAAGGCCATTTTTTAGTAAATGACCTTCGTCCTGTATACCAAGCCCTGAGAAAGCTGAACTAAGCCCTCTTCACAGGTGACAGCAGTTTCGCTCAGTAAGTGCAGATCGTTTCAGATCCTGTTGCGGTGCGGGAACGTTGGGCTTAGTATTTTGAGCAGCTGTACCAGGTTGACCCACCATCAGTTAACTTGGATGCGGGTAGTTCGAGATCCCGCTGCCGATCCACCTATCAGTGAGACCCTCCCTCCCTACCTGAAGTTAGGGGGGCGATTTCCAAGCTGAAGAGTGTAAAGCAGCGGGTATCTGCGCATACCAGCTGAACTGTTAAAGGCTGGTGGTGAACCTATGGCACGGGGGTTACATGCTGTCCTGGCTGCCATCTGGCGGTCCGGTTCCGTTCCTCCTGACCTGTTGAGGGGTGTGTCATCCCTCTCTGTAAGGGGAAGGGGACCGTTGGAGGACTGCAGCAATCGCCGAAGGCATCCACTGCTCAGTATACCAGGCAAGGTTCTCGCCCACATCCTTCTGAACGTATCAGAGACCTCTACTGAGACACCAGAGACTGGAGCAATCCGGATTCACTCCTGGTAAGTCCACAATAGACCGTATCCTCGCGCTTCGAGTCATTGTAGAGCGCCGCCCGTGAGTTCGGGCGTGGGCTGCTTGCAGCCTACATCGACCTCAAAAAGGCGTTCGACACCGTGCATTGGGAGTCACTTTGGGAGATCCTGAGGCTGAGAGGAATTCCAACAAGGATTATGGGGACTAATAGCAAGCCTGTAATACTGGTACTGAAAGTGCTGTAAAGTGTGCTGGGGGCCTGTCGAGCTTCTTTCCTGTTAGTTCAGGAGTGAGGCAAGGCTGTGTCCTTGCACCAACTCTTTCAACACTTGCATGGACTGGATACTGGGCAGAGCTACTGTTCAAAGTAATTGTGGAGTAACACTGGGCAATATCAAGGTTACAGACCTTGACTTTGCTGATGACGTTGCCATTCTATCTGAGTCTTTGGAAACCCTAGTGGCGGCTCTCGATGCATTTAGCAATGAAGTGAAGCCCTTGGGTCTAGAGGTCTTCTGGACCAAGACCAAGGTCCAGAAATTGGAGATTTGCTAGGAGAACCTGTTTCAGTCGGTACGTGCTTGCAGCGAGGACATTGAAGTCACAGAGAGCTTTACATACCTTGGTAGTGTATTTCATAAACTCTGGCTGTCAGACATTGAAGTCAGCAGACGGATTGGCCTGGCAGCAGGGGTCATGAACTCTCTCAACAAGAGTATTTGGAAATGTCGATACCTGTGCAGAAGGACCAAGCTACGGGTTTTCAAGGCCCTGATAATACCAGTTTTGCTATACGGTAGCGAAACCTGGACATTGTCCTGTGCCTTGGAGGCTCGTCTTGAAGCCTTTTGTAATAGGTCCTTGCGCCAGATCATGGGGTACTGTTGGCAGGACCATGTGTCCAACCAACGGTTTGCACCGTGAGACTGGCCCAGGACCTGTTATCTGCACACAATCCGTGATCGCCAACTCAGGCTCGTTTCCTCAGGATGACCCTGCCCATCAGGTCGTCTCAGTTCAAGACAACCCTGGGTGGAGGAGGCCTGTGGGACGACCGAGGAAGTCGTGGCTTTGGGCAGATCGACCAAACCTGCCGTGAAGAACTAAGATGGGCCGAGTCCCTGCTGGCGCCTAGCCATGAGGATCCTCGTAGTGGACGAAGGGTGGATGCGGCTATGCGCCCCGTCGGCGTCAGCCCCCTTGATGATGATGATGATGATTATATGTACATATATATTATATATATAATATAATATATATATATATATATATATATAATATGTATGTATGATGTATATATATATATATAATATATAATATAAGTGTGTGTGTGTGTGTGTGGTGTGTGTTGTGTGTTGTGTGTGTGTGTGGAGTGTTAGGTTGTAAATATGAAAGATGGAATAAAGTACTGCCGCACTGATATGGAAAAATAACTTTCCTAACTAGAACTCGAACTTGGGCCACTGCAACTATGAAAATGCAAGGCCGATGCTAAACCAGTCGTACCGCATGATTCCACTAAAAGGAGGAAGCAATTAGAGCCAATTTAGCTCCATAGAGACATTATCTCCTCA
Source organism: Penaeus vannamei (assembly GCF_003789085.1). Classification (NCBI taxonomy): domain Eukaryota; kingdom Metazoa; phylum Arthropoda; class Malacostraca; order Decapoda; family Penaeidae; genus Penaeus; species Penaeus vannamei. The sequence continues at coordinate 398,308 of NW_020872684.1, forward strand.
TCCATACACGCATTCTCCATGGGCACTTGATGGAAATTGATTTAGCAATTCATAAGCCGGAATTATGAGAGACGGAATAATGCACTGCCGCATTAATATGGATAAATTACTAAATGTGGACATTTATAGAAATAAAGTATTAGGTAGTATTTATACAACTCGATATTATCTTATATTTCTTTTCATTTCGCATACAGATAATAAACTTGTTTTATTAATTTTAATGACTCTCTCTCTATTTTAACACACATTCTCTTTCTCTTTCTCTTTTAACTTCCTCTCTCTCTCTCTCCTCTCTCTTCTCTCTCTCTCTCTCTCTCTCTCTCTCTCTCTCTCTCTCTCTCTCTCTCTCTCTCAACACACATTCTCTCTCTTCTCTCTCTTCAACACCATTCTCTTCTCTCTCTCTCTCTCTCTCTCCTCTCTCTCTCTCTCTCCCTCTCTCTCTCTCTCTCTCTCTCTCTCTCTCTCTCTCTCATTGCCTTACCCCCTTCTTCTCCCTTTATTTTCCATTCTCTCATCTGTCTCCCTTAAACCCCCTTCCCTTCCCTTCCTTTCTCCCATCCGCAGCCATCAAGCACGCCAGCCAGATAATGCACCACCCTCAACATCTTTCATTAGATCCACTCCATTCCCTCCGGCCAACACTGCTACCCACACGCACTCCATAAAGAGCAAGATTACCAAAACCCTGCATATACCTCTGAGATAAATTATTTCATGAGCTAGAAGATTACTGAGTATTTCGAATACATTAATATTTTCTATATGTTTTATATTAACAATCTCCTTTTGTTTAGTTTATTATATAGATACTGTTAAAAACTGTTTCAAGCGATTTATTAATTTATCCGCGTTTATTGACTCTATGTTAATTACGTTAAGAATTATGGAGAAAATCTGATGCTCGTCTGCCCATGGGAAGATACCATTCGATTATTTTTTGGCAGTGATCCAACTATGCTCATGTATTCATAATGAAATTGAGGGTTTAGTCAACAGCCTAATATTCAGGTTATATATCATTCTCATGTTATCAATTTTATCATCATTATTTTCCTTGTCATTACCGTTATTATGATAATTAATGAGATGATCATGATCATTATTACCGTTATTGCTATTATTACTGGAATTATCATTGTTATTTTCATCAACATATCATTACTAAAATCGTTACTATCATCATTATTTTAATTGTTTTTGTAACATAATCTTTATCATTGTTTTTGTCATTGTCATTGATATTAGTATTGCGTCTTTTATTACTTTCATGTATATCATTACCATCATCTTTCTCAGTATTCTTGTCATCATGCAGTTTGTTCGTATTATCATTCATTATCATTGTTTTTTTGTTTGTTTTTTCATTACTAATAAAATCATCATTATCAGTGTTGTAAATATGATCACAATTATTTTTGTTATGATTATGACTATGATTATGATTATTAGTAATACCTTTATCATTATCATAATTATCATGTATTTAAGATTATTATTTTATTATTGTTATTACTTTTTTATCACTATACATTATGATTATTATTGTTATTGTTATCATTATTAGTATTATCATCAGTAATAGTTGTAGAAGTACTATTAACATAACTATTACCATTATTGTAAATATTATCATTGTAAATATTATTATCATCCTTATTGTTGTTATAAATATAATTATTACTTTTCCTATTATTATTGTCGTAATTATTACCATTATTATTAGCAACAGTTATAGTAGTAGTATCATTATAATGATCATAATTTTCATTGTCATTATCATAAATATTATTATCATCATCATTATTATTTTCATTTTCATTATTGCTAGCATTATTAACATTATCAATATTGATATATTTTTTATTATTATTGATCTTGTTCTTTTTATTGATACTATTATTTGTTATTATTATGATGATTATCATTACTATCATTATTATTATCATTATTATTACAATTATCATTACTTTGATATTAAAATTATGATCAATAATATTATGGTTATCATCATCATTATTATCATTACTATTACAGTAGCGCGGCTGAGACCCAGTAAACTGTTCCTGTCAGGTTGAATTCGGCTCAACCGAGAATGAAGATAATTATTCAGGGGGAATAATTATCTTCAGTGATTTGAGGTAAGCTTCTAGGCCTACGGCACAATGCCACCACCCGACTAATAGGTTCCGGGGCTGTGTGTGCTGTGTACGTGGGTGTGAGTGTTGCATAATATAAGGGTGGAAGGAAAATAAAGTGTGTGTTGAATGTTGGAGGTGAAAAGCTACACTGCGTAGGCTAAGCGTCTGCGTGGGCGTGCGTGGAAGTAAAATCCAAGATCATGGAAATATTCTTCCCTTCGGTTTAAGCATCTGCCTTCTGGAAGTCGGAACCCAAGTGCAGCATTAGTTATAATCGGTTTCATCTAGTCTTTTTACTGCCTTTCATGGGTTGCGAGGTATCAGAGTAACCAGCGATGTGCTGTTCAGGAGCCCTGACTCCGAAAAAAGATTTATGTATTCAATCATTTTTCTGACTGGGGCTGAATGAAAGCCGTACGATGGCACGATGTTTATTTACGAAGCAAGTCGCACTCACTAGGAAATAAAATAGAAAAAGATGTGTGAATCACCAATTCATCACAGCGGAGGTAATGCACATGGAACCAACACCAGGTATACTTACAAAAAATATAAAAAGTGTATTTTCCTGAACTGGCGTCCCAATTCCTTTGGCATAAAAACATTCAAGTCCCTAAATTACGTTATACTGGTAACATCTAACCCAATTGGATGTCAACCAAGTTAAATTAAGAGCTAATGCTGACAGGTACCATCTGAAAATACTGTGTAAACCAAGTTAAAATTGAGAGCTGATTTCTAAAAAATACTGTGTAAACGATAAAAAAAAAAGAACTTGATGCGAAGGCCAACTTAGATGACGTAAAAATGAAAAGTCAAGGAAGGGACTGATCACGAAGACTGCACATCCACACGGTCAGACAGGAATCAACCGAGACAACACATTAGGCAGAGAAAATTAAATAGAATAAGTAAAAAGGGATCCTGACAAAGATCTTTCTCCCAGGATGTACGGATCATCTGGCTGAGAAGAAAGACGACTAAGTAATAACTTAGTAGAGCTAAATTAATGGTAACACTGGAGGTACAGATCCACAAGCAGTGTTTATCTAGTTCGCTTGGACTTGGAATCACTGAGTATGGCTTTGGAATTTCATAAAGAGAATGCGCCCTGCATATGGTAATGCGGCATGTCACACTTCCAAGTCCAAATTTCTACTACTGTACATACAAGTACAAAAAATAAACAAATAAATAAATAAAATAAAAATAAAAA
>NW_020872684.1:414167-416667 GCF_003789085.1 Penaeus vannamei
CAATAATGGTAATGATTATGGAAATGATAATAATAATGATAACATTATTGTTAAAATTAATATTATAACAATGATGATAATAATAATAATAATATTGATTTTTAGTATTAAATATAATGATAATAGTAATAATAATGATAATAAAATTATGATGAGAATGATATTGATGATGATAATTATGAAGATGATAATAATGATAATAATAATACTGACTATGATAATAGTAATAATAATGACTAATGATAATATCAAGAATAAGGATGATAATGATAACAAAAGCAATATTGATAATAATACTATTAATTATGATATTACAAATGATGATGATAATGATAATGATAGTTATACTAATACTAATAATGACAATGATGGCAATAATATTTATAATAATAATAATGATAACTAAAATAACGGTAATGATAACAATAATAATAATAACTAATGACAATGAAAATAATATAAATTAGAAAACAATAATAACAAGAACAAACAACAATGATAAGGATAATAATAATAAATATTATAACAAAAGTCTGATAAGAATGCAAAAACAGTACTAGTACCTAGTTTATTTTGCATCGAATTTCACGAAATTTCCTTTCATTTTGAAGAAATGTAATTTACGTGAATAGAAAAAAAAAATCTGGCAAGTGTTTAGTTAATTCACACTATATCATTATCACTATACCTACTTAATTTCCAACCACCATGATGATACTAACAGAATGTATGAACACCATCCCTTCAGCTTGCAAGACAGTTCAATGCTTCAATTTTCCAAAGTCCTCTTCGAATGAATTCAGACAAAGGTTCATTCTAACTCCGTGTCCCGAGCGATGCCAGCAATGTTCCCTATACAGTCACCGCTGTTGTTCATGTACAGCGCTTGTCCCCGATTGTCCCCTTTATGCCTGATGTGAGTGACGGATTGTGCTCCTTGTATTCGACGTTGAGAGCATGGTTCCTGTCTTATTTCCTGACATTGTTTAACAGAGGAGAGTCTCATTGTTGACACCCGACTCGCGACCTTGGTACAATTTGTCTAGAACCGGGCTGGAATGTTGCCCTTGTGGTTGCTGACACGAAACCAGGGACTCTAAGATAAAATTCGGATGGACAGGAAGACCTAAGGGAATTAAGTCTGATATTCTATTCTAAATGTTTTGTTGTTGATGCTCATGGTGCTGCAGCCTTTTCATAACTCATTCTGGCCAAAGGTGTCGTTCTCATTAGAAAATGATAAAGATATTGAGATACAGATTTGGGTAAAAAAAAAAACTTTGCGTCCCTCTCTCTTTCACAACTCGGTTTCGCCGTTCGTGGCCTTGCTTCATAAAGGGAGTCCATCACGTCCCTCACCGCCTCATAGGGCCTTTCGAAAGCCGTTCATATTGATTTCCTGAACGTGCCATTCCTAGTACAAGTACGCTTTGTATGGGATGCAAACCCTGATGCAACTCTCTCCTCACCCGCGCACACGGAGAGGTTGGCGTCCATTTGAAGCTTCGGCTCCCCTGCTATGAGGCGACTCTCGCAGGGGATAAAGGCGCGATTGATAAACCGAGGGAAGGGGGCAGACGGCGAGGATGGTGGGTAGAGGAGAGAAGAGAGAAAGGGCAAGGAAAGAGCGTAGGGAAAAGGGGAGAGAAAACGAGAAAAGAGGGCAAGAGAAGGAGTTAGATATGCCGAGATGAGAAGACAGGAGGAAGAGGGATAGGAAAAGAAAGAGGGAGAGTAAATCAGGAAAGATGCAGATAAGGCGAAGAAAGAGGGTAGAGGAAAATGGAGAGATTAAGGAAAGGCTAGGGAAAAGGAGAGAGGAAAAATATTTCGTGGAGTAAGACCGGGGGGAAGAGGGAGAGAAAGAGAGAAAAGAGACAGTGAAAGCGAGGAAAGACGCCAGAAAGAAGGGAGAAAATAAAGAAAAGAGAGCTGGAAAAAGCGACAAAAAAGAGGAGGAAAGATTAGTAGTTGTAGTAGTAGTAATAATAATTGTAGTAGTAGTAGTAGTAACAATGATAATAATAACGATGATAATGTTAATTAGTTTTGTAGAATGTTAATTATTGATGTAGTAATTAGAGGAATTAAAATCATAAACATTATTATTATGATATAGATTATGATAGTAATAATGATAATGATCATGAAATTATTTTGATAGTGATATCACTGATATTATAATCATTAGTATTTTTACCACTATTAATTTTATTATCATTATACCCATCATTATCATCATCAGCAGCAGCATCACTACTGTTATTATCATCATTACCATTATATTAATTTTCAATATTCTCATCATTATAACAATTGTCAATATTATTACATGTATTATGACTATCATTCTAAGTACTATGACTATCATTATTTGTATTATTATCATCATTGTTGTAATCATCATTAGTATGATGAATCATTATTCTTGCCGGAATTTATTATTTCGTTGATTATATAAAAAGCAAGGATAGTAATGACAGATATAAAGATGACAATA
>NW_020872684.1:421667-429821 GCF_003789085.1 Penaeus vannamei
TTATACTTTACTCAGTAGATGAGTGGTTCCTTATCGATCCCCTTTCGAAAACCTCCATGACCACGACCCCTTGCCATTACCATTCTATATATACATGCTTTATATGCCTATTATGAATGTGATATTCCTTGAAGACATACCTTTACATTACCTTCTTAACAGGTACACCGACGAACACATAATATTAGGCTGCGATATTACTGTGACCAGCAAAGCCTAATCATAGCTTCATTTACTAGTAACATTCACGTTACTTTGTCTCGTTCTGAGATGTGCCGACGGATTGGACCGAGCCGTAAGCTCTCTCCGAAGGCACGCTTGGTTTAGGATAATTATTGGTCTTGAAGTTTTGATTACTGTGTATTAGCGTATATTTGGTTGTAAGATGGCACTCATCATCATATATACGCATACATCGTACTCTTCTTGTTTGCTAATATTACGTTACGTGTAAGCAACGTGATTTCACAATCTTTTACCATAAAAGTTTTAAAAACATGTGGAAATAATCTGTACAAATAAGAAGAAAGATGAACAAACATAAAACTAATGTATAACTAGGTAACATGGATATATACATGACAAAAATATAACATGTATATACTGCTGGTGTACACATTACCTATATTAACAAAGATCTGCCTCGAGTCCTCCGTGTGTCACTGCAAAACACAATAATAATTAAAAATATAGTTCGAGTACGGCCGCTCTCATTATACCTGTGACAAAGGCTACCCCAAGCAAGCATTCTTCTTAAAGAATCTCTGGCCTACTGATAGAATACCCATGCTCAGGAAAATTTACCCGTGGGTCGGGAGAGAGATAACCTGTAAGATAGTAATTATTTACTCATCTCACACTCACGTTATTTACGTTACTTACGCAGCACTTACCTGGCGCTTCCTTGCATTATTTACCTGACACTCATAGTAGCTACTTTACTTACCTGGCGCTTACTTGCCTTACTTACCTGACACTCATGGTATCTATTTTACTTACCTGGCTGTTACTTGCCTTACTTACCTGGCTGTTACTTGCCTTACCTGGCAGTCATAATATCTACTTTACTTACCTGGCGCTTACTTACCTTCTTACCTGACATTCATTGTAACTACTTTACTTACATGGCGTTGCATTACTTACCTGACACTCATAGTACCTACTTTACTTACCTGGCGCTTACTTGCCTTACTTACCTGACACTTAAAATATTTACTTTACTTACCTGGCGTTACTTTCTTACCTGCACTACTTTACTTATATGTATTACTTACCTGACACTCATAGTACCTACTTTACTTACCTGGCGCTTACTTGTTTTACTTACCTGACACTTAACTTACTTACCTGGCTTACTTACCTGACACTCATAGTACCTACTTTACTTACCTGGCGCTTACTTGCCTTACTTTATATTTACTTTACTTACCTGGCGTTTACTTCGCTTACTTACCTGACACTCATAGTACCTACTTTACTTACCTGGCAGCTTGCTTGCCTTACTACCTGACACTTAAATATTACTTAATTTAACCTGGCGCTTACTTGCCTTACTTACCTGACACTCATAGTATCTACTTTACTTACCTGGCGCTTACTTGCCTTACTTACCTGACACTTAAAATATTTACTTACTGACACTTAGTACTTTACTTACCTGGCGCTTACTTGCCTTACTTACCTGACTTACCGCTGACTTACCTGACACTTAAAATATTTATTTTACTTACCTGGCGCTTACTTGCCTTACTTACCTGACACTTAAAATATTTACTTTACTTACCTGGCGCTTACTTGCCTTACTTACCTGACACTTTATTTACTTTACTTACCTGGCGCTTAGTTGCCTTACCTGACACTTAAAATATTTACTTTACTTACCTGGCGCTTAGTTGCCTTACTTACCTGACACTCATATTACCTACTTTACTTACCTGGCGCTTACTTGCCTTACTTACCTGACTCTTAAAATATTTACTTTACTTACCTGGCGCTTAGTTGCCTTACTTACCTTTCACATTACACTGACTCTCATAGTATCTACTTACCTGGCGCTACTTGCCTTACTTACCTGACACTCATAGTATCTACTTTACTTACCTGGCGCTTACTACTCTTATAGTATCTACTTTACTTACCTGGCGCGTACTTGCCTTACTTACCTGACACTCATAGTACTTTACTTACCTGGCGCTTACTTGCCTTACTTACCTGACACTTACTTTACTTACCTGGCGCTTACTTGCTTACTTACCTGACTGTATCTACTTTACTTACCTGGCGCTACTTGCCTTACTTACCTGACACTCATATATTACTTACTTACCTGGCGCTTACTTGCCTTACTTACCTGACACTTAAAATATTTACTTACCTTTTACTTACTTACCTTAAAATATTCCTTACTTACCTGCTTATTTGCTTTATTTACCTGACACTCATAGTATCTACTTTACTTACCTGGCGCTTACTTGCCTGACTTCTATTTACTTACTTGCTTACTGACTCATAGTACTTACTTTACTATGACTTGCCTTACTTACCTGACACTTAAAATATTTACTTTACTTACCTGGCGCTTACTTGCCTTACTTACCTGACACTCATAGTATCTACTTTACTTACTGGCGCTTACTTGCCTTACTTACCTGACACTTAAAATATTTACTTTACTTACCTGGCGCTTACTTGCCTTACTTACCTGACACTTAAAATATTTACTTTACTTACCTGGCGCTTACTTGCCTTACTTACCTGACACTCATAGTATCTACTTTACTTACCTGGCGCGTAATTGCCTTACTTACATGACACCCCTCACCTTATTTGGATTTTCCCTTCTAAACGCCGTCGCTGAAGTTTCACGAGTACCAATCGAAACCACGACTAAAATGTTCATGATAGATTTGGTCCCGCAGGTTGAACGCGGACATATTGTACACAGCCCACCAGGTGTTTCTGAACACCAACCCGCGACTCGAGTCCAATGCTATCTGGCATTAGCTATTGTATTTTTCTTTTTATATACAGATTAAAATAATAATAATAATCGGCAGTTTAATAACCTTTACTGAAGTGAATGTATGAGAAAATTTGTTGGAGACGCAACTTCATATGTGATATTATTAGTATGAATATTCCCAAACACATCAAATAGTCATATGATTTTTTCGTTCTTACTTACCTTCCTTACCTGACACTCATAGAATCTATTTTACTTACCTGGCACTTACTTGCCCTACTTACCTGACACTCATAGTATCTACTTTACTTACCTGGCTCCTACGTGCCATACTTACCTGACACTCATTGTATCTACTTACCTGGCGCTTACTTTCCTTACTTACCTGACACTCATAGCATCTACTTTACTTACCTGGCGCTTAGTTGCCTTACTTACCTGACACTTAAAGTATTTACTTTACTTACCTGGCGCTTACTTGCCTTACTTACCTGACACTTAAAATATTTACTTTGCTAACTAGCGCTTAGTTGCCTTACTTACCTGACACTCATAGTATCTAATTTACTTACCTGGCGCTTACTTGCCTTACTTACCTGACACTCATAGTATCTACTTTACTTACCTGGCGCGTACTTGCCTTACTTACATGACACCCCTCACCTTATTTGGATTTTCCCTTCTAAACGCCGTCGCTGAAGTTTCACGAGTACCAATCGAAACCACGACTAAAATGTTCATGATAGATTTGGTCCCGCAGGTTGAACGCGGACATATTGTACACAGCCGCCAGGTGTTTCTGAACACCAACCCGCGACTCGAGTCCAATGCCCTTTTATTTTTGAAGACCATCCGGCATTAGCTATTCTATTTTTCTTTTTTATATACTTACATACAGATTAAATAAATAATGATGATAATCTGTTTACTTACCTGGCTTTTACTTTGCCCTATTTACCTGGGCCCTCATAGTATCTACTTTACTTACCTGGCGCTTCCTTGCATAACTTACCTGACACTTAAAATATTTACTTTACTTACCTGGCGCTTAGTTGCCTTACTTACCTGACACTTAAAATTTACTTTACTTACCTGGCGCTTACTTGCCTTACTTACCTGACACTTAAAATATTTACTTTACTTACCTGGCGCTTAGTTGCCTTACTTACCTGACTCTTATAGTATCTACTTTACTTACCTGGTGCTTACTTGCCTTACTTACCTGACACTTAAAATATTTATTTTACTTACCTGGCGCTTACTTGCCTTACTTACCTGACTCTTTTAGTATCTACTTTACTTACCTGGCACGTACTTGCCTTACTTACCTGACACTTAAAATATTTACTTTACTTACCTGGCACTTACTTGCCTTACTTACCTGACACATAGTATCTACTTTACTTACCTGGCTCCTACGTGCCATACTTACCTGACACTCATTGTATTTACTTTACTTACCTGGCGCTTACTTGCCTTACTTACCTGACACTCATAGTACTTACTTTACTTACCTAGCGCTTACTTGCCTTACTTACCTGACACTTAAAATATTTACTTTACTTACCTGGCGCTTAGTTACCTTACTTACCTGACACTTAAAATATTTACTTTACTTACCTAGCGCTTAGTTGCCTTACTTACCTGACACATAGTATCTACTTTACTTACCTGGCGCTTACTTGCCTTACTTACCTGACACTCATAGTATCTACTTTACTTACCTGGCGCGTACTTGCCTTACCGACATGACACCTCACCTTTTGGATTTCCCTTCTAAACGCCGTCGCTGAAGTTTCACGAGTACCAATCGAAACCACGACTAAAATGTTCATGATAGATTTGGTCCCGCAGGTTGAACGCGGACATATTGTACACAGCCGCCAGGTGTTTCTGAACACCAACCCGCGACTCGAGTCCAATGCCCTTTTATTTTTGAAGACCATCCGGCATTAGCTATTCTATTTTTCTTTTTTATATACTTACATACAGATTAAAATAATAATGATAATAATCGAAGCTTAATAACCTTTACTGAAGTGAATGTATGAGAAAATTTGTTGGAGACGCAACTTCATATGTTATATTATTAGTATGAATGTTCCCAAACACTTATCAAATAGTCATATGATTTTTCGTCCCCAAGGGTTCTTACTTACCTTCCTTACCTGACACTCATAGAATCTATTTTACTTACCTGGCGCATACTTGCCCTACTTACCTGACACTCATAGTATCTACTTTACTTACCTGGCTTCTACGTGCCATACTTACCTGACACTCATAGTATCTACTTTACTTACCTGGCGCTTATTTGCCTTACTTACCTGAAACTCATAGTATCTACTTTACTTACCTGGCGCTTACTTGCCTTACTTACCTGACACTCATAGTATCTACTTTACTTACCTGGCGCTTACTTGCCTTATTTACCTGACACTCATTGTATCTTTACTTACCTGGCGCTTACTTGCCTTACTTACCTGACACTCATAGTATCTACTTTACTTACCTGGCTCTTACTTGCCTTAATTACATGACACCCCTCACCTTATTTTGATTTTCCTTACTAAACGCCGTCGCTTAAGCTTCACGAGCACCATTCGCATCCACGACTAAAATTTTCATGATTTGGTCCCGCAGGTAGAACGCGGGCATATTGCACACATCTGCCACTTCCATTACTTACCTGACACTTAAAATATTTACTTTACTTACCTGGCGCTTACTTGCCTTACTTACCTGACACTTAAAATATTTACTTTACTTACCTGGCGCTTACTTTACTTACTTGACACTTAAAATATTTACTTTACTTACCTAGCGCTTACTTGCCTTACTTACCTGACAATTAAAAATATTACTTTACTTACCTGGCGTTTGGTTTCCTTTCCTGACACTTAAAATATTTACTTTACTTACCTGGCGCTTAGTTGCCTTACTTACCTGACACTCATATTACCTACTTTACTTACCTGGCGCTTACTTGCCTTACTTACCTGACTTAAAATATTTACTTTACTTGCGCTTAGTTGCCTTACTTGACCTTAAAATATTTACTTTACTTACCTGGCGCTTACTTGCCTTACTTACCTGACACTTAAAATATTTACTTTACTTACCTGGCGCTTACTTGCTTTACTTACCTGACACTTAAAATATTTACTTTAGTTACCTAGCGCTTAGTTGCCTTACTTACCTAAAATTCACAGTACCTACTTTACTTACCTGGCGTTTACTTGCCTTACTTACCTGACACTTAAAATATTTACTTTAGTTACTTTGCGCTTAGTTGCCTTACATACCTAAAATTCACAGTAGTTACCTGGCGTTTACTTGCCTTACTTACTGACACTTAAAATATTTACTTTACTTACCTGGCGCTTAATGCCTTACTTACCTGACACTTAAAATTTACTTTACTTACCTGGCGCTTACTTGCCTTACTTACCTGACACTCATAGTAGTTAGTTTACTTACCTGGCGCTTACTTGCCTTACTTACCTGACACTTAAAACATTTACTTTACTTACCAGGCGCTTACTTGCCTTACTTACCTGACACTTAAAATATTTCCTTTACTTACCTGGCGCGTACTTGCCTTACTTACCTGACACTCATAGTACTTAGTTTACTTACCTGGCGCTACTTGCCTACTACCTGATACTTAAAATATTTACTTTACTTACCTGGCCCTGAGTTGCCTTACTTACCTGACACTTAAAATATTTACTTTGCTAACTAGCGGTTAGTTGCCTTACTTACCTGACACTCATAGTATCTACTTTACTTACCTGGCGCGTACTTGCCTTACTTACGTAACACCCCTCACCTTATTTGGATTTTCCCTTCTAAACGCCGTCGCTGAAGTTTCACGAATACCAATCGAAACCACGACTAAAATTTTCATGATAGACTTTTTTTTGTTGTTGATGTTTTGAGACCATCCGGCATTAGCTATTCTATTTATTTTCTTTTTTTATATACTTACATACAGATTAAAATAATAATGATATTCGATTACTTACCTAGCTATTACTTGCCTTACTTACCTGACACTTAAAATATTTACTCTACTTACCTGGCGCTCACTTGCCCTACTTACCTGACACTCATAGTATTTACTTTACTTACCTGGCGCGTACTTGCTTAACTTACCTGACTCTTAAAGTATCTACTTTACTTATCTGGCGCTTACTTCGCTTACTTACCTGACACTCATAGTACCTACTTTATTTACCTGGCAGTTACTTACCTTACTTATCTGGCACTCATAGTATTTAATTTACTTACCTGGCGCTTCCTTGCATTACTTACCTGACACTTAAAATATTTATTTTACTTACCTGGCGCTTACTTGCCTTACTTACCTGACACTTAAAATATTTACTTTACTTACCTGGTGCTTACTTGCCTTACTTACCTGACACTTAAAATATTTATTTTACTTACTGGTGCTTACTTGCCCTTACTTACCTGACACTTAAAAATTTACTTTACTACCTGGCGCTTACTGCCTTACTACCTGACAACTTAAAATATTTACTTTACTTACCTGGCGCTTACTTGCCCTACTTACGGATACATAGTATCTACTTTACTTACCTGGCTCCTACGTGCCATACTTACTGACACTCATTGTATTACCTTTACTTACCTGGCGCGTACTTGCCTACCTGACACTTTAAATATTTACTTTACTTACCTGGCGCTAGTTGCCTTACTACCTGACCTCATAGATCTAATTTACTTACCGCGCTTAGTTGCCTTAACTGTACCTGACTCTTATAGTATCTACTTCACTTACCGGGCGCATTACTTGCCTTACTTACATGGACACCCTCCCTTATTTGGATTTTCCCTTCATAAACGCCGTCGCTGAAGTTTCACGAGTACCAATCGAAACCACGACTAAATGTTCATGATAGATTGGTCCCGCAGGTTGTACGCGACATATTGTACACAGCCGCCAGGTGTTTCTGAACACCAACCCACGACTCGTGTACAATTGCCTTACTTACCTGGCGCTTAGTGCCTTTACTTACCCTGACACTTAGAATATTATTTTACTTTCTGGCTCTTAGTTGCGGGCTTACTTAACCTGACAGCTTTAAAAATATTTACTTACTTACCTGGCGCTCTAGTCCTTACTAACCTGACACTTAGGAAATATTTATTTACTTCCCTGAATC
>NW_020872685.1:0-5000 GCF_003789085.1 Penaeus vannamei
CTTGCCCTTACTTACCTGACACTCATAGTATCTACTTTATTTACCTGGCGCTTACTTAGCTGACACTCATAGTATCTACTTTACTTACTTGGCGCTTACTTGCCTTACTTACCTGACACTCGTAGTATCTACTTTACTTACCTGGCGCTTACTTGCCTTACTTACCTGACACTCATTGTATCTACTTTACTTACCTGGCGCTTACTTGCCTTACTTACCTGACACTCATAGTATCTACTTTACTTACCTGGCGCTTACTTGCCTTACTTACCTGACACTCACTGTATCTACTTTACTTACCTGGCGCTTACTTGCCTTACTTACCTGACACTCACTGTATCTACTTTACTTACCTGGCGCTTACTTGCCTTACTTACCTGGCACTCATAGTATCTACTTTACTTTCCTGGCGCTTACTTACCTGACACTCATTGTATCTACTTAACTTACCTGGCGCTTACTTAACCTTTACTTTGACACTCACTCATAGTATCTACATTACTTACCTGGCGCTTACTTGCTTTACTTACATGACACTCATTGTATCTACTTTACTTACCTGACACTCATAGCATCTAATTACCTGGCACTTACTTGTCTTACTTACCTGACACTCATAGCATCTACTTACCTGGCACTTACCTTACTTACCTGATACTCATTGTATCTACTTAACTTACCTGACGCTTACTTGCCTTACTTACCTGGCAATCATAGTATCTACTTACCTGGCGCTTACTTGCCTTAGTTACCTGATACTCATTGTATCTACTTTACTTACCTGACGCTTACTTGCCTTACTTACCTGACACTCACAGCATCTACTTACCTGGCGCTTACTTGCCTTACTTACCTGACACTTATAGCATCTACTTACCTGGCGCTTACTTTCCTTACTTACCTGACACTCATAGAATCTACTTATCTGGCGCTCACTTGCCTTACACTCATTGTATCTACTTTACTTACCTGGCGCTTACTTGCCTTACCTGACACTCATGGAATCTACTTACCTGGCACTTACTTGCCTTACTGACCTGACACTCATTGTATCTACTTCACTTACCTGGCACTTACTTGCCTTACTTACCTGACACTCATAGAATCTACTTACCTGGCGCTTACTTGCCTTACACTCATTGTATCTACTTTACTGACCTGGCGCTTACTTGCCTTACTTCCCTGACACTCATAATATCTACTGTACTTACCCGGCGCTTACTTGCCTTACTTACCTGACACTCATGGTATCTACTTTTCTTACCTGGCACTTATTTGCTTTACTTACGTGATACTCGTTGTATCTACTTTACTTAACTGCCGCTTATATGCCATACCTACCTTACACTCATAGTATCTACTTTACTTATTTGGCGCGTAATTGCCTTACTTACCTTACATTTATAATATTCACTTTACTTACCTGGCGCTTATTTGCCTTAATTACCTGATAATGACTGTGTATACTTTACTTACCTGGCGCATACTTGCCTTACTTACATGACACCCCTCACATTATTTTGATTTCCCTACTAAGGGCCGTCGCTGAAGCTTCACGAGCACCAATCGCATCCACGACTAAAATTTTCATGATAGATTTGGTCCCGCAGGTAGAACGCGGACTTATTGTACACAGCCGCCAGGGGTTTCAGAACACATGAACCCGCGAGCCCAGTGTTTCTTAGTATGAATATTCCCCAGATTTATCAAATTGTTCATTTTTTTTTTTTTTTCTTTTTTCCCCAAGGTTCGTACTACCTTGCTTGACACTCATAGATCTACTATTTATTTACCTGGCGCTTACTTGCCTTACTTACCTGACACTCATAGAATCTACTTTACTTACCTGGCGTTTACTTGCCTTACTTACCTGACACTCATAGTATCTACTTTACTTACCTGGCGCTTACTTGCCTTACTTACCTGACACTCATTTTATCTGATAATGGAATGATAAAAATAATACCATGATTAACAATAATAAATGATAATGATTATGATAATAATGATAATAGCAACAACAATAAATAATAATTAATAATGATAATATATGAGATAATAACATAATAATAAATGATAAATAATATCAACTATAATGATAATAATAATAATAAAAAATAATAATAACAAAACAACATGATAAAGATGATAATAAAATAAATGATAATAATGATCAAAAATAATAATAAATATATAAATGATAATCATAATCATAATAAAATGGTAATCATAACAATTTAATGATTATGATAATAGTAATAATAATAACAATAACAGTTTTAATAAAGCATATCATTACTATCTTAATTAGCATCAATGATAACGATGATATATATCGATTATAATCATAAGAATTTAACAAAGCTAAACCGGTGAGATATCAAACAAATAACTTTATTCCTTATCTCCCAGATTTGTATACTTAATGATTAAGTTTAGGAAAAAGTAAATTATCATTTTTCGACTAAATATTCTCAAAATTCATGTAGCCTGGACATGTAACTTTGGGAACTGACTTGTAATTACTGCAGTTTGATAAGGTTTTGTCAACAACTATTAATTAACGAATTGTGGATTAATCAGCTTGTACACGTATGGCTGTGTGCGCGTGTGTGTTGTCATTGCTGTTGTTGTTGTTATTGTGTGTGTGTTGGCCTGTGTTTGTGTGGATAATGAGTATTACTTTGAAAATCATTTCCATATCGCAAATAACATGACATATCCAGCCATGCTCTTTGTAATGTCGCTCACTGCATTTAGTGTTCTAGTGAATGAACACATTAGGAAACAGCTTTGAAAGTTATCGTGTTGTGTATTCGGTGTGAGTGTGTACGTGAGAGAATGAGTGTACGTGTTTTGTGAGTTTGTGTGGTATGTGTGTGTGTGTGTGCGTGTGTGTGCGTGTGTGTGTGTTGTTATTTAGAATAGAATTTCATCTTGCAAAATAAAGGAAATAAAATGACAGAGGCGATAAGCAAATGTTTATGCAAAAAGCGTATAATGAGAGAAGGAAAGGGATAAATAAGGAGATAAAACGTAAGAGAAACGTCTGTAAATAAAAATATACAAAATATACACAAAGGGGGAGGCGGACTTATTCTACAGTGCATCTCAAATTGTTTCCTTTAAAATCTGTCAGTGATATGTTTTGATAAAAAAAAAAAGTCTAATTTAAAGATATTTCCAATAACTTCTATCCTGCCCTTAGTTCTTTTTTGTGACCTTCGCCCTACCCACTAATCGTCAGTATTATAACTATTTTAGCTTCACACACACATACACAAACATATCTGGATCTAATCCACTCTGTTTTGAGTAAAATGTGTATATTTGATATTGTCTTACATTTTCTATGCCTAACATTCAAAACAGATGGACCTGGGTGACAGAAAAGTAGTTAAAAGCTTTCCTGCTTTTCTAACACTATTGCATAAACCTCTTGTAATACAAACTCACTAAAACCGGTGATATAGGAAACAAAATATATATAAATAAATAAATGAATAAGTAAATAAACATATTAATTAATAATAATACATTACCGGAGAAAATAATTAAGTTGATATTGATTTCTTGCTTACAATCCTGCCTGCTCTTATACGCTTAATTGTTGCGTATAATGATATTGGTTTCTTCTCGTTGACTCTGTAGGTAATAGTTTTTGAAGAAATAGCATCCTTCTTAATCGTTATCATTTCAAATGGAGGGTACTTGCTATCTTGCCTAGTCAGTCACGCATAATGATGATGATGTTGAGGTTAAGTTGTTGATGATGATGATGAGGAGGAGGAGGATTCGACGCTGATGTTGACGGTAATAACAATAACAATAATGAGAAATCCTACTTAGAGTTTTATATAAACGCAAAGATAAAAATTACAATACATCATTTCTCTTCATTCATACACTTGAACCGAGATAGTCGTAATAACAAACTCACCGCATCCCAAGGAAAATGATGATTTCAGCACAACCTCCCATTACTGCAAATAATGGTATAGATTCTCACAGGCAGTTCAATACAAAACATTAATACACACACACACACATACACACACGTATATATATATATATATATATATATATATATATATATATATATATATATATATATATATATATATATATATATAATATATATAATATATATATATATATATATATTATATATATATATATATATAATATATATATATATATATATATTATATATATATATATATATATATATATATTTATATATATATATATATACAGATAGAAAGAGAGAAGAAAGAGAAAAGAGGATATAAGAAATGGAAAAGGTTGAATGACAACCCCTTTCCCCTCTCCCCTTTTCCCAAGTTATGAAAGCGCAGGTAATAATCAGAACATAGAATCAACAAGTAATTATGGAACAGGAGAAAGCAAATTTCAAAAGCTTTACATACTGTTACGAAGTCCGTTCATAAGCTTCTCTACCTTTACACTTCAAACACGTGCTATTCAGGCATGAAAATGGAGCGCTCACTTATGAGAAGGCAGCGTCTGGTCTCCGGTATTGCCGTCAATTCATCTCGCTTTCTTCCTTTTTATTTTCCTGTGTATACATAACGCATCCTCAGCTGATTAATGTTTGTGTATATGCTGTCAGTATTTCGTAAATTCTATGAAAACAAAGAGAAAGAAAAGACTCAGATCTATATTACATCATTGGCAGAAATCATCAAAACAACTCTTGCTACTTGGCAACATTGGCTAGCAACTTTGTGCTTACTTCTCATTAGATGTGAATAGCCTTGGTCCCCGAGTCGGAAACACTGTCAACACCAAGACAGGATGGAGTTGCAAATAGGTATTTTACTGAAGACAGAAGAACTGATAAAAAGGAAATGGAAATAGGGATGAATATGGGAAGAAAAAAAGAAATGGAGTAGAAAGCAGAACAAGAAAGAGAAGACGATGATAGAAAAGATGAAAGAAAAGCAGAGGAAACAGGAAATAAAGACAGGAATATCTAA
>NW_020872685.1:50000-55000 GCF_003789085.1 Penaeus vannamei
AATTATGCAATAATAAAGCATAAGATAATTGAAAATAAACAATGATAATAATAATGATTATAATGATGAAAATTATGATACATAATTGCATGAGCTAAGTATATAATAATTACAAAATAATGATAATAATATAAACAAAATCATAATGATAATAAATAAACAATAGTAATAAAGCGTTGCCTCTTTCCCCTTCTCTTCCTCTCTCTCTCTCTCTCTCTCTCTCTCTCTCTCTCATCCTTGCCTCTCTAGTCTCTCTCTCTCTCTCTCTTCTCTCTCTCTCTCTCTCTCTCTATCTCTCTCTTCTGGCTCTCTCCTTCACTCTTCTCTCTCCTCTCTCTATCTCTTCTCCTCCTCCTCTCTCTCCCTCTCCTCTCTTCTGCCTCCTCTCTCTCTCTCTTCTTCCCTCTCTCTCTCTCTCTCTCTCTCTCCTCTCTCTCTCTCTCTCTCTCTCTCTCTCTCTCTCTCTCTCTCTCTCTCTCTATTCTCTCTCTCTCTGTCTCTCTCTCTACTCTCTCTCTCTCCTCTGCCTCTCTCTCTCTCTCTCTCTCGTCTCTCTCTTCTTCTCTACTCTCTCTCTCTCTCTCTCTCTCTCTCTCCTACTGTCTCTCTCCGTCTATATGATATACTATAATACTACGCACTACTAATCAATACGCCTACTAATATAGCCTCTATACTAACTACATATGACTATATATACCAACGGTATATTCAACTATATATAAGTACGTTTATATATATATATATATAGTATAATATCCTAATATTACTATAATAATATTATACACGCAGCACACACACCACACACGACAATCCTTACACACACACAACACCACCACCACACACACACACTCTACAATCACATAACACACCACCACAACTAAACACACTCACAACACACACACCACACACATATCCTATACTCAGTATCATATACCTTACGTTACCTACATTCACTCCCGAATAACTACCCACAGCGTAATACTATATAATATATAACCTAAACTATTACATTAGATCATACACGACCCATACCCCATACTAATACTGATAAATACTCATCACTATCATATACTGACCACAGCACACATACACACACACACACCACACACACCGACAACATCAACACCACAACCATCATTAAGCATCAATAATATCATCTACTAAATCACTAGAGTTCTAATCTCAATATCATACTACACCTACAACTACTTACTACTCAATATACTATAACATACCACACTACATACGCGGTACATGCACCAGCAATAATACATTCCATATATCGCACGTCTATAACACACATTCACCTCTTAGATTAATAAGAATACTATACTCAAACGATCAGCTATACACATTAATACTTCCTAACAACGTAACCCCTAACAGTCAATCAACCCCTCTGCCGCCAGAAAGCTCACACCAACAAACAACACGTCTACCTACACTCGCCGCCAGCACATCCACGAGACGGTGCCCCCACACCACGCTCTAACGCAAGCACGTCTACTAACGCCACCGAATATACATAGCTGATCTACCTGACGAGACTTATCCCAGCCTGAGTCCGCCAGATATACGAACCCTGCCGTGAGCATACGGCCGCGAGCGCGCACCACAGATCTGCATACGAAAAAGGGCCCTATACCATACTTATATACTATATACTAATATATATATATGCGTGATGCGCATGCTGTGTGTGTGTGTGTGTATACATACATTCATATGTATAAACATGCAAAACATGCAAACCATTTGCAAAAACATGCACAATAATATGTAAAAGCTGAAAGCTGAAAAATATGCATAAAATAAATCATACAAATCACCTCAGACGATCCCTTACAAAGTTGACAGGTGTGGAATGTTTAGATAAACAATTCTTCTTCTTCATTTCTTCCTTCTCGTCTTCTCTTTTTCTTCCTCTCTTCTTCTTATTCGCCCTTTCTTCTCCTCCTTCCTTTCTTTTCCTTCTTCTTTTACTTTCTTCTTTGCTTCTTATTTTCTTCATCTTCTCCTTCTTTGTTTCTTCTTCTTCTTTTCTTCGTTTTCTTCTTCTCCTTGTGTCCATCTTCTTTCCTTCGTCTTCTTTTCCTTGTGTCCATCTTCTCCTTTCCTTCTTCTTCTTTTCCTTCTTTTTCTTCTTCTTCTCTTCCTCTTCCTCTGCAAAGAATGATTAACGGACAAAAACTGCAAAAGGCAAATACTAAAACTGCAATCTTCGGCAAATGCAAACCGACAGAGTTGTTTGCGTGTGAATGACAGGTTGATAAATGAACGTAGAAACAGATTGAGATATCTTGCGCTATGTGGAAATATTCATAAGAACCTTTCTCCGTCTGTTCGTCTCTCTGTCTGTTCATCTTCTTATCCCTCTATTCATATAGCTCTTTATTCCCTTTTTCTGTCTCTGCCTGTCTACCCATCTCTCTCTCTCTCTCTCTCTCTCTCTCTCTCTCTCTCTCTCTCTCTCTCTCTCTCTCTCTCTCTCTCTCTCTCTTCTCTTTCTCTGTGTGGTGTGTGTGTGTGTGTGTGTGTGTGTGTGTGTGTGTGTGTGCGTGTGCGTGTGTGTGTGGAATAGCACCAAAAATAAGGTAACTCAGTATGACGGTAATGCCATTATACTTTTCATTAATACATGATAAAGGTACTAATAGGGATGATGGTGATAAATAACGAGGATGATGATAAAAGTACAGCAGGAGTGATAGTAATACACGAAGACGTAGTAGTAACATAGTAGTACTGGAAATTTAAATAAATTATTATTACCATCATTATTATTAATATTATCATAAGTATTACCATTATCATCATTATCATTATTATTATTATCATTATCATCATTATAATTATTATCGTTATCATCATCATTATAATTATTATTATCAGAATATTAATAATGATAATAATATGAATAAGAATAATGAAAATAAGACTAAAAATGATGAAAATAAGACTAAGAATAATGAGAATAACAATAATACTAATAAAGATAATAATAATGATAATAATAATAATAATAATAATAATAATAATAATAATAATGATAATAATAATAATAATAATAATAATAATAATAATAATAATAATAATAATAATAATAATAATAATAATAATAATAATAATTGTAATAGGACAATCATAATAATAACAATGATAGTAATAATAATAGGAATGATAACAAAAATGATTATCCTGATACTAGCAACAGTACAATGATTATACTACTTAATATAAAGCAAATAGAAACGCCACTGAACTAGTAACTGCAGCGAAAAAAAAAAATATGGAAAGGATAGTATATCATAATTTTCACCTCTCGAGATGCTTAAACGCTGCATTTGGTGTTGCAGTCCTCAGAGATGCATGTTTAAGTGGAAGGAAATTTGATACTTGTATCAAATATCCTTCTTTCTCTTCTTTTCTCTTCTCCATTCTTCTTTCTTCTCTCTTCTCTCTTCTCTCTTCTCTCTTCTCTCTCTCTCTCTCTCTCTCTCTCTCTCTCTCTCTCTCTCTCTCTCTTCTCTCTCTCTATATAATATATATATATATATATATATATATATATATATATATATATTTTTTTTTTTATTTTTTATCTTTTTTATTTTTTATTTTTTTCATCTTATCAGTATGGTCATTTTTTTTTTTTTTTTTTTTTTTTTTTTTTTTTTTTTACCAAGCATAAATATGTAATGTGGTCTAGGGTAATAATTCGCTTATGTGTACCAATGTATTAGTTTGGACGAATCCTGTCAAAGTAAAGTGTACATGAGGTTTAGAGTTTTCCTTTACATTTTAAGTATCTGTTGACCAGTTTGAAAGTTGGGTCCTGGTAAGGGAAGTCATATAATAATGCGAAATTATCCTTTTGATAGTAATTACTTCCAGATGAAACTGTAATTATTATCATAATACTAATGACACCTAGAATGAAAAGTGTTACGGCTTTTCCCTGTGCGATTTGGTATTTGATGATTATTCTTAGAGACAATTTTCGTACCGCACGTTCGTTAAAAATGACAACGATAACCAGAGCTATGAAACTTACTGTATTTTTCCCATGTTAAAATGGACCATTAACACATGGCACGTGCATTTTATCAAAGCAGGATTCGTACTTGATACCTTCTTGGATAAAAAATGGTAAAAAATTGTATTGTGAGACAAGAGTGGAAACCAAATGTAAACACGCATTCCCAAATTGGTTCGAGGACGCCACATCAGATACTGAAACCTATACAAAACATGCAGCACCCTAGAGAAGCCTACTAATTTGAAGCCCCATGGAACAGGAAGGTCCATTAGTTATTGCTATTCCGTTCATAAAACACGAGGATATAGTAAGAGTTTAAAATAACACATATGTATGGATTTATAAACTTGGATTGTTTAAAATCGAATAAAATAAATGTTATATTAAATTGAGTAGATTTTAGATTGATTAAGAGCAAGATATAGTGAGATAATTCATAATAACCAAGGTATCTTTACACAGATATAGCCACTCCATCTTGAAGAAAATCGAACTGGCAAATTTTGAGGTAAGCCCCATCTCATCACTTTTATTCACTGTAATTTGTAAATATTTTTTCTTGGTTTTTCTTTCGATATATAATATATATATATATATATATATATATATATATATATATATATATATATATATATATATATATATATTTATTTATTTATTTACCAGTGTTACCATTTTCAGTGAAAATATACAGAAAAACACTTGACATAAAATATCACACATATTTTTGGGGTCAAGATACCATTAACAGAATATTCTAGGGAAATAGTCAATTCCATTTTTGGGCTCAGTAGGCTAAATCGAAGTGGAGCTACCTGCTTATGCGAAACAAACAGTAGCAGATTATTGTATTTCGTTTTATCACCGCTACGTGTCAGCATGTCACTTATTTTCACTGACTTGATTTTCAAGATTAATTTCTCGAAAAGTAGCTTATGAGTGTTACCAAAATGCATTA
>NW_020872685.1:95000-105000 GCF_003789085.1 Penaeus vannamei
ACGTCGTCGTAAAATATAATAACATGAATCCTGTCTGAGATTCATTACTTCTTCTCATCAAAGACTTAGCTCGTATATCCCGTTCAATAGTTGCTCCAACAAATTATTTCTTGTGGCATCTGTACACAGTGTGCGTGGGTGTGGGTGGGGGGAGGGTGGGGGGAGGGGGAGAGGGGCAAGAGGGAAAGAGGGAAGAGAGAGGGGGAGGGAGGGAGGGAGGGAGGGAGGGAGAGGGAGAGAGGGAAAGAGGGAAAGAGGGAAAGAGGGAGAGAGGGAGAGAGGAGGAGGAGAGAGGAGGGAGGGAGGAGGAGGGAGGGAGGGAGGGAGGGAAGAGAGAGAGAGAGAGAGAGAGAGAGAGAGAGAGAGAGAGAGAGAGAGAGAGAGAGAGAGAGAGAGAGAGAGAGAGAGAGAGAGAGAGAGAGAGTATGTGCGTGTGTATGTCGGTGTGGGTTGGTGGATAATTGTGATTGCGTGTGTTTAATTAGTTTATTAAAATATTACACAGTCAGCAGAAAAAGGCGAAAAGACACTCAACAACAGAATCATTAAAATAATTACAATTCATGTGATTCACCCTATCCGTATATCTGGCCAACCACGGATCCGTGGACATTATGTCAGCCAAGTATTGTTATCATGGCTAACACTTATAGGGATATTTTACTTTATTACAAATACACACGCATGTGTGTGTTTATGTACATACAAACAAACAAACGTATGCAAACACACACACACACGCATAAATATACACATACATATACTTATTTATTTATATATACATATATATATATATATATATATATATATATATATATATATATATATATATATATATATATATATATATATATATTATATATATATATTATATATATATATATATATATATATATATATATATAATATATATATATATATATATATATATATATATATATATATATATGCATACTTATTTGTGTCTACACACCCACTCCACCAACACACACACACACACACAACACACACACACACACACACACACACACACACACACACACACACTCATACACACACACACACAAATATATGTTTAAAGTCTAAAATCAATGTCAAGGATATTTTTCATAAGATTTATTTAGAAACATGTACATTATGAAAACAATATACGAACAACAAACATCAAGTAAATATACAAACAATAAAAAATAAAGATATTCCAACAACTGTCATAATGATATGTGCAAAATTATTGTAACATTATTTTGATTTATTATAGAGGCTGCAACTCCCTGGAATTTATGGTTATGTGTACAGACCAGAGGGTTGACTTGCAACGGATGAACCTCTAGTAGAGGAAGCCGGACTCACTGCTCCAGGAATCTTGGCACCGGAGAAGGCAGAGCGACCTGCTGAGCCAATCGCCTGGTCGTCAAGTGAAGCAAACTGACCTGTTAACTCGATCACTTGGCTGCTCGAGGACCCAGACGAAATTGCAGGCCCTGAGACCTGGCCATTAGAAAGAATTGGCTGACCTGTCGAATCTGCGGTTCCAGCCCTACCACTTGTGGAGACAGCAAGTCCAGCTGATCCAACATTCTGTGTTGATCCCCTAAGATCAAAGTCAGGGGTAGTTTGACCTGCCGACTCGGAGCCGATCGCTTGATCACGAAATGACGCAGATTGACCTGATAACCCGGTCACTTGACCACTAAAGGAGCCGGATGGAATCCGTGATCCGAAGTTCTGAACACCAGAATAACCTGTCGAACCTACATTCTGACCAACAGTCGATGAGGACTGTCCTACTAAACCTACAGCTTGAGCTGCACCTTGACTGGCCGCTTGAAGAGCCGATTGGAGGTCCACCCCGCCTGGAAGGGTTGGGTTCTCTCCTTCGGCGTAGTTGACGAAGTAAACCTCAGGGGTTGAAGGGCCGGATGAAGGTACTTCGATCACCCCTGGCCCTTCACGGTTTTGCTTATTCAGGATGTAAACCACGTGATTCTGTCGGGGTGGAGGAATGACCACAGGTTGTTGTCCAAGACCGCCTTCGGGAGTCCGAATTAACACAATATTGGTCTCGACGTGAGGATCGGGGATGTTGACAGGGCCGCTTGTCTGCACGTTGGAGGGAACGTCGTAGAGAAAGACGCGACGGTTCACACGACGAGCGTCACACTTCCATCCACGTAGCGCACCTGTCCACCTCCGCAAGGACCCTGACTCGTGGTTCCAAGGCCAAAGGTTGTTCCCGAAGAAAGTCCGCGGCTGACTGCCGCTCCGGATGCAGTCCCACGACCAAAGGAAGTTCCCGACGAAGTTCCTTGGTGAGCGGCTGTTCCGGAAATGGTTCCTTGAACAGAGGCTATCCCCGATGAAGTTCCCTGAGTGACCGTTGCTCTCGAAGCACCAGCGGCACCACGAGTGGAGCTTCCTTCTCTGGGCCCTGACCATTCGTAGTCATTGGGCATAGAAGCCGCAAGTGCAATAGCGGAAATCAGAATCTGAAGCAAAAAGAAAAATAATTATAAATTTAAGATGCATTCGAAAACCCTCCGACTCCTTGTATAGCCACGTTTATTTTTCCCAAACACTAAACATCAACGCTCTCTCTTTCAGCAACTGCAACACACCAACTAGACATAACCAGAACTCCAAAAACTCCTTCCAACACGGCCTCGGACCCAAGAAGGAAAGCTTACCAGGCTCCTCATGGCGCTTGCTGTCCTGTTGTTGTGAATATCCTTCCTCGCGTTTCTCTTCATATATATCCTTTCCCTCCTCGAGAAAGCTGCGACAACACCTACCTCCCCGTGTCCCCTTGTTCCTTTTCCCCGTTTGCCTGCGCGATGGGTCAGTGAAAGTACTGTACAGTGTTCATAGACAGCTTTCTAATAATCATCATATTAACTATTATTGATAGTATCTTTGGTAGTAGTGGCAGTAATGGTGTCATCATCAGTAGCAGTATCATTGACATCACCATCATTAGCATTAACCTTATCAATATCATTGTTATTATTATTATTGCTACTATTATTGTCATATCAATTTATCATTGTTATCATTATCATCTTCAACATTTAGATAATCATTATTTCTTTTATCAGCATCACTATAATCATCATTATCTCGTCATCGTCATCATCATCACCATCATCACCATCATCACCATCATCGCCATCGTCGTCATCATAGTCATTATCATTATTATTATCATCATTGAGTTCACTATCATTATCATTACTATTTCTATTCTAATGTTAATTATAATAATTGTTATCATTATCATTGGTGATTAAATTACTTTTCATTATCATTATTAGAGTTCATCATTATTAGGTTGGTATTACTATGATTACTGATGTTGCTGCTTTTGATTTTGTTGGTGTTCTTGCCATTATCATTATTTTTATATCATCATTACCACTTTTTACAACTACTACTTCTATTAGTCATTATCATCATCATCATTACCATTATTATAATTACCATCATCATTATCATGGTCATATTATTAACTCATTATTATTACTATTCTTATTATTATCATTATTATTGCTAGTAGTAGTAGTAGTAGTAGTAGTAATAGCAGTAGTATATTATTATAGTAATAATAATAATAATCATTATTATTATTTGTTTATTATTTTTTTTGTAGCAGTAATCGCAGTAGTTGTAGTAGTAGTATCATTCTTAAAAAAATAATAACAGAATCTCTACTTTTTCAACACTAATATCAACATAAACACGAAAACAGAAAGCAAAGGAAAAGAAAACAAAAAACAAAAAGTATATGTTTACGGTGGCATAGAAAACGTGGGTCGTCGGTGTTAAGGCGGTACAAGGATGTGCAAGTTGATGAGAGGACTCTATGCTGTCAGAAGTTCATGCACCTTCAACTTCGAGTATAGATAAGTGTAGAATAAGCAAGACGGATCTGGAGAGAGCTCAGAGATTAAAATACGAATCCAGCGATCAAGCGATATTACTATTTCCAAGCGTAATACAAGTGTCAATAGCGTATTACTGATATGATGAAAATTAAGGGTGTAAGAAATGTCAGCTGGTACTCAGATACAGGAGATAATGGAAAACGAGAATGAAAAAAGTTATGAATAAACCGTATTTTGAAGCTGAAAAAACTATTTATTCATCAGAGCACGTTGTAAAGTCGTGCCATAAACTCCTGCCGTCGCCACCTGGAAGTGATCGTCGACAGAGAACTCAGGCTTGTGAAAATAGACAGACACATACCTGTAACATAATCAGCTGTCATATTAATGTTAATAATAAAAAATATTTTTTTTTTTTTCTGATGAATCAGAATAGGACGAAAAGAGATGATGCCAAGTTATAATATCAAAACTGGAAATGAATTTGATAGAGGGATCGCTTATATTACGGTGTGTAAAATAATTTTGGGAAAACGAGTAAAAAATCGAATTTTCCCTCCTACAACTAGTATAAACTGAAATCTCAGATAGTTTGTTATAATGTTATAGTATTATCAAACTACTACTACTAACAATAATAATAGCGTTATTATGGGACACCCGACGTGAGTGGGTTAAAATCATCACCATCATCATTATCAGTATCATAATTATCATTATTACTATTAATGTTGTAATGTAAATTATACAATGGAAGCAATATATAACAAAAATCTTAAGGGAAAACCTAGAACACGGCAAATGTAAGAGATCTATGAGAAGCAATGTAAAAAAAAAAAAAATCGAGCTCATCTTATCTTCCCGGGAGCGAGAACCTAATAAATAAATAAATAAATAAATAAAATAAAAATAAAAGATAAAACGCAAGCGAAGCCTATAGTGGCATACATGGCTGGGAAACCGGTACCCTGGTGAGCGTGTACGAAGGGTACCTGGACATTAGCATTCCCTTTATTACGGAACTCGATTTTCTCTAGAGGGTACCTGGACACTCGTTTCTCCTTGTCCGCAGCAGCATCCTCGTTGTCTTTACTCGAGAGCTTTTTCTTTGTAGTGAAGGATCCTTTCACGTCCTGCCGGGCAGCAGATTGTAGTTTACACTCCATTTCCCCCTTCACTAGCATAGATACATATATTAACTGCAATTCAACCTGGATATAAAATACGCATTTATATCATAAACTGATCCAGTCTTTCTTTTTCACTTATCTAGATATTTTGTTCACAAGAAGATTTTGATTTTTGGTAGTACAATGAGTATCTCTATTATCATTATTAAAGTATCCTTGTTATTGCCTACATTATTAAAAATGATAATAATATTTTTTTTTTCAGGATCATCATCATAATGATAATCGTCAACATATTACATGGTTAACTATGATTATTATCTTGATTATCAACATCAGATAAATTTTCTTGAATATGTCATTAGACGTACGAATGGAATACCTCCTGGTTGCACAAAAAGCAGAAGGATATGAGAATGATGGAAGAACCAGGTGGATAGAAGCAAAATACAGTATAATGTCAGTATATTGCCATCGCCATTATCTAAAGCATTATTATTATCATAATCATCATTATCACCATCCACCAGCATTAATACTATCGTTATTATTATATTACTATTTACCATCCTTGTGCGAATATTACTTTTGTTATCACCCAAACTTTATAATTATTACCACCATTATTAGCACTGCTATGATTCTTAGTACCTCTGGATACACAAATAAAATGTTATCTTTTAGTTCACATATTTTCGAAAAAACTATAATGGCAAAGATGATGATGAGGATGAGGATGATAATTAATAATGTTAACAAATAGATAAAATGGAAAAAAAAAAACAGGTCACGTATATCTTGCAGTACGACAATACCCTGCCGTAAATTGTCAGTGACTTCGTATTAACATTTTAAATATCCATACATAGTGTAAAACTTCTTCCTATAATAGGATTTAATCTAGAGGAAGAAAGAAATAAAATTTGACTCAAAAAAAGGTGTAAATGATAATTACTAACTTCACACGACGAGAAATGTAATTGACGCATCTCGACTAAAACTTCATTAAGTAAACTTAACGAAGTTATAATCAAAACGCATCAGTTACTTCTTTGCCAATCGCCTGCCCAACAAAAGAGCCAGAGAGTCCTCTTAACCCGGCCACTTGACCGCCAAAGGACCCGGATGAAACCTTGAAACAAAGGCCTGGCCAACAGAGGAACCAGAATGACCTGTCGAAGCTACAGTCTGTCCACTTACGGAAATGGCCTGTCCTGTTGAACCAACAGTTTGAGCTGCACCTTGAATTGCCGCTTGAGGAGTCGATTGGAGGCTCACCCCGCCTGGAAGGGTTGGGTTCTCTCCTTCGGCGTAGTTGACGAAGTAAACCTCAGGTGTTGAAGGGCCGGTTGAGGGTACTTCGATCACCCCTGGCCCTTCACTCCTTCGCTTGTTCAGGATGTAAACCACGTGATTCTGTCGGGGTGGAGGAATGACCACGCGTTGGCTGCCGCTCCGGATCCATTTCAGCGACCAAAGGAAGCTCCCGACGAAGTTCCTCGACGAACGGTCGATCCGGAACTGGAATAGGCTATCCGCAATGAAGCTCCTTGACTGACTGCTGCTCTCGAAGTACCAAAGGCTCCATGAGAAAAGCTTCCTTCTCGTGGCTCTCGACAAATCGTAGCCATTGGGCAGGGAAGCCGTAAGTGCAATGACGGAAATCAAAATCTGGAACGAAACCAAGATATCAAAGCTAGATATTAGACCAAAGATGGATATGAATCACATATTTTTGGGATTTATTTCACTGTAATATATTGATTCATTTGTCTTCTCACCAGACTCTTTATAATGATCACCGTCGTGGTGCTGTGAATATCCTACACAGGTTTTCTTTTCGTTTTTGTATAATGGCCCCCTGCCCCCCCTGCAGATAATGGATATTTTATTTTAAAGGGACAAAAGATATTAGGATTTATAACTATATTCAGATTTGGGATAAAGCTTACAAAGAGCAAAACTATTCATAATAGCACTGAACATAATGCGAAAGGTAGTAGACAATCAAACAGGAATTAAAGATTACTTTAATAATCACCAATTGAATGAATACAATAATAATAATTTAGATATCCTGAGATAACACAAATAACAATTATGATATTAATTATACTAGTAATAAAGATCATGGGAGTTGTCAATAGTAGTACCCATATTATCTTACCATAATAACCACGATTATGGTTACAATAGCGATTATGACATAATAATGATGAAGAGGAGGGGAGAAGGATAGAAAATGATGATGATGAGGAGGAGGAGGAAGATAAGGAAGATCGATGTTGATGGTGACAATGACAATTATGATATGTAACATAAAAATGCAGAATGACAGAAATCACACAAAAAGTTCTTATAACACAGAGGAGAATAGTCTATCGTAAAGAGAAATGTTAAGACTGGATTCCTAGCGTTCAAAATGTCAGTAGCATCCTTATATCTTTGATTTGTTTGTTCTAATTAATTGCATTTTAAATTATTTTAAATCTTTCAAATGAGAGATGAAAATGAAAAAAACTTGTTCAGAAAGCCCGAGGTCCGTGAGAAATGAAATTTGAATAAAAAGTGGTCCTTCGTAGTGAAAAGGCTACACCCCATTGTACTAAAGACGGCCTTGGTGAAGCAGGAGCTTTCCCTCGTGCATGCGAGGAGAAGAGAACGAGATGCAGTTTTAGTGCCGCCCATAGCGGTCTGAATGGCTGAAAAACCGGTACCTTGGTGGGTCTGTGCGTTGGGTGTTTTCACATTAACTTTCCCTTTATATCAATTGCCTTGTTATTACAAAGAGCACTAATTATCGAACTCTATTACCATTATTTTTAATGATGGCACTCAAACCATACGTAGCCCTTTCTGTGCCACCCCCCCCCTCCTTACGAAGTGAGGTTTACAGCAGTGTGCTGTCGCTTAGCAATGTGCCATGAATAACAGCTGCACGAAAGAAATAGCCATAGGTTGCATGCCGCAGTGACAAATACAATATATTTTTTTCTTTATTTTTGAAATCTTGCAGCACCTCTAGGTTCCGCCCTTGTCTTGGGTACCACTGCTGTAGAGGAACATGGAAAGTGGTTTACATCTGTGAACCTTTTCCTTGTCCTGACGAATCCTTTCACGCCACGCCTGACAGTATGGCCAGTCGTTATCCTTCCTCCCCTTTCACTAGTGGATGTGCGTGTCTTATCTAAGAAATTCCCTTCATAAAGAAAGTTTTTATGCCTATAAATATTCCATACTACATACATAGCTCTCCTTTCTCTTCAACCTGAATATGAAAACAAAATTAGTTGTTATACTGATCCGCTTTTTCCATGCGTCGTAGATAACTTAAGTCGTTCACAATGTCGATAGGACTAAGATTTTTGTTATTATCATCCCCTAATATAATATTGAAAATTTCATTGTTTTTTCTTTCATCCTTTGTCATTATGATAATATTATTTTCTTTGGCCATCATGTCATCTATCACTATCATCATAATTATTATCGTCATTATCACTATAATCGTTATTACCGTTATAAATCTTGATTATCAATGCTATCACATTCTTACGAAAGGTGCTGGATGGAAAAGAAGCTGACCTTGCTTGGGCATGTGATCTGAAGCGCTGGCACTGATCATCTCACGAGAAAGGAAAAGGAAACGGCCGACAGCAGAGAGCAAATGATATATGAACTAAATGGACAGAAGCAGATGAGAAGGAACTTTTTTCGCGTGTATCATACGTGGGTCGGGAATCACTTCCAATTGTTACTGCCATTATCTTCGTTATTGTTGGTGTAAGTTTTATCATTGTTTTTATTACAATTATTATGATTACTACTACTTATACTACTGTTACTGTTACCATTATATTTATCATCATCATCATCACCACCACCATCATTATCATTATTATTACTACAACTATCTTTACCATTATCATCCTCATCAGTTATTTTTGTTAGTAGTATTTTCTTCGTCAAATAATTCTGTTATTATCATTACCACTATTAAATTTATGGTTAGTATTTTATCATTACCATTGTTATCATTAGCATCATCATCGTTATTATCAAACTCGATATTAATGATTACGACAGTGACATCAACCACAGAATATGACAAATACGCTGACAATAAAGATTAAGGGGGAAAATCATGTTAAAATGATGTATTCGTAATAAGAATGATGTGTTGCCTAAATAATGATAATGATTCGAGTTCGAGATAAGTAATTTATGCCATGTTCAATAATTTAACCAGAAACGTTGTTCTGACTGTATTAACTGAAATACAAGATTTTGCTTCCTTTGTGTGTGTGTGTGTGTGTGTGTGTGTGTGTGTGTGTGTGTGTGTGTGTGTGTGTGTGTGTGTGTGTGTGTGTGTGTGTGTGTGTGTGTGTAAAAGAAATCCTATAAGTAAATAAGGGGGCCCCCTGGGGTTAATGGGAGGCTCGGGGTAGGTGGGCCGTGCCAGTCCTCTTCCTCCAGAGAGGACAATCGGCAATGCTAGATATATTTGGAAATGCTGGCAGGAGTGGAAATGCTCCTCCCACTCATCATGAGAGGCGGGCTACGGGCTCCGTTGGGAGGGCGATTGCCGGGACGCAGGATGGGAACGAGAACTACTCGTCCCGCCTGCATTCTGGCAGTCGCCAGCCTGGAGTGAAGCTTACGGGGAATGCCTTAGGGAACCCCATGGGTGGATGATGGGTTTGCAGCCTGTCGCCCCCTTTTATATGGAGTAGTGTTTTATATGCAGGGGGTGGCAGAGGTGGCGTCCAACCGGAGTAACTGCCCGAGGATAAACCTCAGGCATGAAGCCAGGGTGAGGTATTGAACAACCGTTCTTAGTGTCAGGATGATCGGTTGCCTCTGCTGTCAAGGGAACTGGGGATGCTGAGAGTGGAGGTGGCTGCTCTCTCAGAGTTGAGAAGACCTGGCAGCGGCACGATCAGTGTAGGATTATTGGACTAATAGCATGACTGTATGCTGGTAATGAAA
>NW_020872685.1:136691-144191 GCF_003789085.1 Penaeus vannamei
TATATATATACATATATACATACACAAACACATACACACACACACACACACACACACACACACACACACACACACACACACACACATATATATATATATATATATATATATATATATATATATATATATATATATATATATATATATATATATATATATATATATATATATTATATATATATATATATATATATATATATATATATATATACATAATATATATATGTATGTATGTATTACCAAAGAAATACCCGTTACAGTTATTCCTTTGACCTGAAAAAAAAATCTATAAGTGCAAATCATAAATTAATGTATTATTTCTTTGTTCACTACCAAAAAATATACATTATAGGTGCATTATTGTTAAAAAAAGAGAACATTTAGTCTGTCCTTTGCCGAAATATCAATGCCAGGAATCGAAAGAGGACAGTCCGTATCAGCGCTGATCTGCGTTCCTAATAAAACCTAAATTCGACACGAGCACTCTCATAGCATCAGTGTGGGGCTTCGGCGACAATGTATTCTCATAGCCAATATATATGAATTCTTGAATATTTAAATAGTAAGATTTTAAGTTCATGAAACTCAGATGTGAAAACTGGTGTATGTTCAAAACACGGATGCCCCCCCCCACTTCCGCGTGACATTTGGTTTTCTAGTCTTACAGTTGGCCGTTTCACATGATTAATTAAGGCCTTCGTCATTTGAGATTATCATTAACACTCTTATATTTTCATTACATTTTTGTAATCATTCAAATATCCAAGATGTGTCATATTCATGGTCTGAAGGATAATTTTGTCCCCTGGGATAATCATAGGGAGCCCTCAGGGTGATAAGAAGCATTATTAACCAGTGAAATTATGATCGCCATGAAGATAAATTATATCATACACAATTAGCTACCTACATAAAATTAGTTTTGATTAAATCATGCTGGGTTGTTTTTCCTTTTTTTATACAAGTGCTCAAATAAATCCATAGAAATCTGTGCATAATTTCAAAAGATCTGCAAAAGACTCTATGCAGTGAGGATATGAAGTGAGTATGCATTTCTCGGATTTTAAATCGTGAAATAATTGATAACGGTATGATAAGTAACAGGAAAAGCAGAGTAATGGTAGAATTAATGATAATTTATACCAGCACAATTCGCTGATATAGATATTGCTCATCTATTATATACAAAATACTGCCTATACTGTTCTGAATCATATAGTAAGTTTTTAAAAACAACTGTTGATTAGTTCATTTTATTTATCATTACAGAAACAAGCAACAGGTAACAAAACGAATTAAAATTAGATGAAATCTCATTCCATCTCCTTTTTTGGTATAAAACTCCATTTCGAAAAAAACTCTAAGATGGAGGACCATAGAGACCACTGCCTGAAGCCCTTCCGCTACCCCCATTACCGCCAAAAGCACCAGCGCCAATTCCATGACCACCAGCACCTCCACTTCCGCTGCCACCAAATCCACCTCCAAATCCTCCGGCGCCACCGGAACCGCCTCCAAATCCTCCAGCACCTCCGGAACCGCCTCCAAATCCTCCAGCGCCACCGGAACCGCCTCCAAATCCTCCGGCCCCACCGGAACCGCCTCCAAATCCTCCGGCGCCACCAGAACCGCCTCCAAGTCCTCCAGCGCCACCACCGATTCCTCCCCCAGCACCTCCGGAGCCTCCGATAACCTGACCGCCGGCTTCAGCAGCTGCCTGGAGAGCAGTCTGAAGATCCACTCCAATAGGAAGAGTGGGATTTTCTCCCTCTTCGTAGTTGACGAAATATACCTCAGGATTTGAAGGAGGTGCAACTGTCACCTCGATCACGCGCTGGCCTCCGTCACCTCCGCTCTTGTTTAGAACGTAGACAATGTTTTCCTGTTTTGGTGGTGGAACAATGATGGGTTCGGGTCCTGGGCCTTCTTCAGGAATGCGTACGAACAGGATATTGTGATCCACCCTCGGCGGTGGAATACTTGGTGGAGGTCCACTTTCCCCTTGAGGCTGTTCGGGAGCATCGTAAACGAACACATTTCTTGTAACGATGGGAACGACGCACGATCCGTCTACGTGTAGGATCTCGCCTTCTCTGCAGGCTCCCCCGGAACCTCCGCCCCCATAACCTTGTCCAGATGAAGACCCTCCACCGGCGGAGAATGCACTTCCTCCATTGGCGGAAAGTCCACCTCCACCGCCGGAGATTCCACTTCCTCCAGAGAATCCTCTGCCTCCGCCACTGGAGGAACCTCCTCCACCTTGAACGCCATGGGAAAATCCTCTTCCAGAGGGCGCTGCTAGATTATATCCTTGAGGAGCAGCGATGCACGTTGCAAGCAAAGCCAAGGAAATGATCTGCAAAGAATGTTTTTCTTTGTAAAATTATGAAAATGATACCGAAAATCATTAAAATGTAATGTAATTTTATCCATTTGGAAATATATTGACAAGATAATAGTAATAGTATCCTCTATTGAATGTTATCTCTGTATGTGCGTGCGTGCTGATTTAATTAACCAAATTAAGTAAGGAATCTGCAATAATATATCTAATGCATCTAAAGGCGAGATGCTGAGAGAGAAGCGCTTACTAAGAACTTCATGGTGAAGGAATATACTGACCTGAAATGCACATCACCTTATATACTTCCAGTTTCTCTGCGGAATCCCTTTCTCCTATTTAAGACTTTCATGCCTACGTATGAAAATGCGGTTGCTAAGAAAGATTATGCCCTAAAAAGTCTAGCATCCACTTGACAAAAGGTCGCAAAGATCTACACACATGCACATACGTATCTGCATGTGATTGGACATATACAGCTTACACGTGTACACAGATAAGAAATTGTTTAGTTGAAAACGGAATTGATAAGTGACTGGAAATTACCAAGGCGCTCGTCGTAGATGTTGCCCTATGAGTTTTAATTATAGAAATGATAAATGATAAAAACAAACGGTTCAATGGAAATATGAAACTATATCAAAAATGGAACAGTACTACAATTCGACCTTTCTCGTCTTTTGTGAGCGATTCGTGGAACCATAGATTAGCATTTTACAACCAGGACATTCATTTAATTTACCGAAACGCAATGTAGAGAATATAGAAATACACAAAGAATTTTATAATACGAATGCACAAATCCATCTCTAATATTATCATGCATGACCCACGCAGGCAAGCGAGGGCGTCATGCTGGGGGTATCGGAAGGAAAGATAATTAAAGGAACTATAGGAAAGAATAACGTCATCTTATATTTTTAAAGAATCATTGATAACATAATTGCCAAATGTTTCAACAAAGAAGGGATAAAATCTGTAATGACCATCACTAATACTATTACATCCCGATCACTTCATTCATCATTTCATCAACATTATTATCAAAATACTGCCCACATAAACATCACTTTTTATTCTTGTTCATTATTCGTCATAATGAAATAAAATTAAAACGGCACTTATTCTTTTTACCACTGCTTTACACATGAAATCCATCTTGGTGAAACAAATCTAAAATAAAGGTAAACAATCCTTAGAATGTCTACCTTTTTTCATTACATGACAAAAAGACAGCATCTGCCGCCTTTGGTGACCAGTCATCCTGTAGCGCAAGCGTCCTGGATTTGAAGGTGAAGCAGACTGACTTGCTTCGCATTACAGGGAGTAGAATGAAATAAGATGAAGCTGATAAAGATGAGAGTAAAAAAAAAAAAAAAAAAAAAAAAAAAAAAAAAAAAAAAAAAAAAAAAAAAAAACTGCGATATTATTTATGCTAATACTGTTATTGTAAGCAATGTTCCTTCACCACTTACTGTAGAGTAGTGGCTTTAGCAATTTTTGGTATTGTTACCCCAGGCACTGTTGTGATAGATCCATTGATCCATTGCCACAACTCTTACTACATTCGTCTACATGTATGTGAAGCTATCAAAAAGAAAAATGCTGTAATACTTTTATTGAAATGTATTTTTTTTTTTTTACTCAAGAAATACCCATACCCAATACAGTTATTCCTTTGACCGGAAAAAAAGAAACATCTACAACATAATTGCAAATTGTCAATTAATTTTAATTTCCTTTTTTTATTAAAATAAATATATGTACACATTAGTGATACATTATCAATGAGAAACATTGTCTTGTCTGTCATGTGAAATATAAGAGCCAAGGTCGAGAGAGAACAGTTCTTATCGTTTATCAACATCTGCGTCTTATTACTAGCTGATGTCTTGAAATCAGCCTTACAAGTACTTCATGAACAATAATTGTCTATTTAGTTTTATAGGTATTCCATCATTTACTTCCCCCAAAAAATATATATACCAGTTTACAATAATAATATTAATAATAAAAAAAATCTCGTTTGCACCCAGAAATGGCTTCATCAACTCCCCCCCCCCCCCTTGAAATGACTGCTGTAGGACATGATCGTGACACCCCAAGTTATTGTTTCACTGATATGGACGACACATCATGATCAACATTAGTGTCTCAAGGATTTTAAACCGCTAAATAATGTCCAAACTGAAATGGGGTAAAATTCACCAGAACCCGGGCACTCTAAAACGTACTATTCCACAAATTTTCCTCAGTGAGACTGGGCTTGTCTCTCAGAGCAGAGCTTTCGCGATCGCATTACTGAACTTGACCATGGAGAATGTAAAGCCAAGGGCCTTAATGCTAAAACAAATATGTATGTAAATTGATGTATTATTTATTGTTCACTAAAAAGTCTGTGCATTATTGGTACATTATTAATAAAAAAAGAACATTGTTTTCTCTGTCCTTTGACGAAATATCAATGCCAGGGATAGAGAGGAGAGTTCATATCGATATTAGCGCTGACCTGCGTTCCTTCTAAAACCAAAATTCAACATGAATACTGCCATAGCATCAAGGTGGGGCTTCGGCTACAGTGTATGTATAAGTTCATAGCCAATATATATGAATTCGAGAAAATATAAATAGTGAGATATTAAATTCTTTCATGTTCAAATCAGACCTTCCTCATTTGAGATTATCATTAACACTTACTTTTTTATTTCGTTTCTGTAATCAATCAAATATTAAAGATGTGTCATATTCATGATCTGCAAGATGATTGTGTTCTCTGGGATGATCATAAGTAGTCCCCAGGGTTATAAGAAGAATTATTAACCAGTGAAATTGTGATCGTCATGAAGATAAATGTCGTCATATACATTTAGCTACCTACACAATACTAGTTTTAGTTTCTTTTTTTATATACAAAGTGATCTAATAAATCCATAGAAATCTATGAATATTTTCAATACTTCAAGAGTGTAATGATTGAATTTACCATACATACACATTTACGTTGTTGAATATTAAGATCTGCACAAGATCTGCAGCGAAGATATGACGGTAGTGAGTATGCATTTCTCGGATTTTAACTAGTGAAATAATTGATAGCGGTATAATAACTAACACGACAGTAAGAGTAATGGTAGTATTAATGATAATTATATGCAAACACAATTCGCGGATATATTATATACAAAACACTGCCTACTGCCTATACTGTTCTGAGTCATATAGTAAGTTTTTGAAAACAACTGTTGATTAGTTCATTTTATTTATCATTACAGAAACAAGCAACAGGTAACAAAACGAATTAAAATTAGATGAAACCTTAATCCATCTCCTTTTTTGGTATAAAACTCCATTTCCAAAAGGTCTTTAAGATGGAGGACCATAAAGACCACTGCCTGAGCCCCTTCCGCTACCCCCATTACCGCCAAAACCACCACCACCACTTCCGCTGCCTCCAAATCCTCCAGCGCCACCGGAACCGCCTCCAAATCCTCCAGCGCCACCGGAACCGCTCCAAATCCTCCGGAACCGCCTCCAAATCCTCCAGCGCCACCGGAACCGCCTCCAAATCCTCCAGCTCCCCCGGAACCGCCTCCAAATCCTCCGGCGCCACCGCCGATTCCTCCCCCAACACCTCCGGAGCCTCCGATAACCTGACCGCCGGCTTCAGCAGCTGCCTGAAGTGCAGTCTGAAGATCCACTCCAATAGGAAGAGTGGGATTTTCTCCCTCTTCGTAGTTGACGAAATATACCTCAGGATTTGAAGGAGGTGCAACTGTCACCTCGATCACGCGCTGGCCTCCGTCACCTCCGCTCTTGTTTAGAACGTAGACAATGTTTTCCTGTTTTGGTGGTGGAACAATGATGGGTTCGGGTCCTGGGCCTTCTTCAGGAATGCGTACGAACAGGATATTGTGATCCACCCTCGGCGGTGGAATACTTGGTGGAGGTCCACTTTCCCCTTGAGGCTGTTCGGGAGCATCGTAAACGAACACATTTCTTGTAACGATGGGAACGACGCACGATCCGTCTACGTGTAGGATCTCTCCTTCTCTGCAGGCTCCCCCGGAACCTCCGCCCCCATAACCTTGTCCAGATGAAGACCCTCCACCGGCGGAGAATGCACTTCCTCCATTGGCGGAAAATCCACCTCCACCGCCGGAGATTCCACTTCCTCTACTGGCGGAAAATCCACCTCCACCGCCGGAAATTCCACTTCCTCCAGAGAATCCTCTGCCTCCGCCACTGGAGGAACCTCCTCCTCCTTGAACACCATGGGAAAATCCTCTTCCAGAGGGCGCTGCTAGATTATATCCTTGAGGAGCAGCGACACACGTAGCGAGCAAAGCCAAGGAAATGATCTGCACAGAATGAAGTCATCCTTAAATTTTTCAATATTAAAATTATACTGAAAATCAATACATTGTATTGTAATATAATCCATTTAAATTCTAACAAAAAATCAAAGATAATAATAACGGTAATTGTTTCCTCTAATGAATGGTATCTCTGTGTGTGTGTGTGTGTGTGTGTGTGTGTGTATGTGTGTGTGTGTGTGTGTGTGTGTGTGTGTGTGTGTGTGTGTGTTGACTAATTAATCAAATTAAGTAGGAAATCTGTAATAATAAATCCAGTACATCTAAATACAAGGAGCAGTGAGAGTAGCTCTTACTAAGAACTTCATGGTGGAAGAATATACCGACTTGAATTGCACATCATCTTATATACTTCCAGTTTCCCCGCTCTGCGGAATCCCTTTCCCCTTCCATTTCAGACTTTCATACCTGGGTATGAAAATGCAATCGGTAAGAAAGATGATACCTTTAAAAATCTAGTATGCACTCGAAAAAAATCGCAAAGACCTATATACGTGCATATCTGTATATGTAGTAGGGCATACGCATCTTACAGATAAGAAATTGTATAGTTCAAAACCGAATGATTACGTAATGGGAAACTACCAAGGTTACGTTTAGATGGATTGTGTCTATTGTCTATCATTCCAAATCCCTATTTGGAAAGCCCATCCTTTTATAATACATGGCGTGGATCTAAATAATAATTTATGCTGATAATGTCCCATGGTTGTTTGTTATTGAAATTGTAAATGCTAAAAAAAAAAAAAAAAAAAGAAAAGAAAACAGAAAATAGTTAAATGAAAC
>NW_020872685.1:196850-201850 GCF_003789085.1 Penaeus vannamei
GTTGGTGTAACATAGTATATATATATATATTATAATATAATAATATATAATTGGGGTATTACATATATAATATATATATATATATTTATATATATTATATATATATATTATATAATAGGATATATATATATTATATAATTATATGTATTATATATATAATAATATTTACATTACAACCACACAACACATACAACACACACACACAAACACACACACAACAACACCACACACACACACCATACACACACGCACACAACCACACACACACAGCCACACACACCACACAAATATTAATATTTTATTATAATGATATATATTAGATAATATAAGATAGATAGAATAGAAATAGATAGAAATAGAAGGACGAGAGAGAAGAAGAGAGAGAGAAGAGAGAGAGATGAGGGGAGAAGAGATGAGAGACGATGAGTGAGAACGACGCAGATTGAGAGAGAAGAGAGAGAGAGAGAGAGAATGAGACGGAAGGAGAGGAAGGACGAAGAGGAGAGGGGAAGAGAGATGAGAGAGAGAGAGAGTGGGAGAAGGAGGAGGGGAGAATAAGATGGGTGAGCGAGAGGAAGAGAGAGGAAAGTGACGGAGGAGAGAGGAGAGAGAGAGGGAGAGAAGAGGAGAGGTAGGAGAGAAAGTGAGAGAAAGCAATGAGATCGAGAGATGAGAGAGATGACGTGAGCGAGAGAATATATAGATTTACATGAAGAAGATTGAAACGAATAAAATAAAAGACATTTCCAGCGACATCTACCACCACAAGAGAAATCCCTATACCAAAAAAACAAAACAATAAAGAAAAAAACATCAAATGACACTCAATGACCTAAGATAAGCAAGAAAAATCAACACCAGTGACCTCATTTTCCCGAACGTCACACGAGGTCAAGTGAGGTAAACAAACAACCAGTTGCGCTTAACAAGTTCATTAACACGCAGACAAGATAGAAGTGAGAAGAGGACCAAAGGAGGACGGAAAGAGCATGGGGGGAGAGGGAGAGAGGAATGAGAAAAAGTGAGATGAGAATAGAAGAAGGGAACAGATGACAGAAAGGAGGGGAAGGAGAGTAAGGAGGGAAGAGAAAAAAAGTGAGATAATTGGTGAGAAGAGGGACAGAGACGAGAAAGAGGGAGAGGGAGGAGGGGAAGGAATGAGATGAGAAGGTGAGAAGAGGGACAGAGACGAGAAAGGAGGGAAGAGGGAGGGGAGGGGGAAGAGAAAAGTGAGATGAGAAGGTGAGAAGAGGAAGAGAGACGAAGAGGGAACAGAGGAAGAGGGAGAGGGAGGAGGGGAAGAGAAAAGTGAGATTGAGAAGGTGAGAGAGGGACAGAGACGAGAAAGGAGGGAAGAGGGGGGAGGGGAAGAGAAAAGTGAGATGAGAAGGTGAGAAGAGGGACAGAGACGAGAAAGGAGGGAAAGAGTTGGGGGAAAGAGTGGAAAAGTGAGATGAGAAGGTGTGAAGAGGACAGAGACGAGAAAGGAGGGAAGAGGAGGGGGGGGAGAAAGTGAGATGAGAAGGTGAGAAGAGGGACAGAGACGAGAAAAGGGAGGGAAAAGGGGGGAAGGAAGGAGAAAAGTGAGATTGAGAAGGTAGAAAGGACAAGACCGAGAAAGGAGGGAAGAGGGGGAGGGAAGAGAGGAAAAGTGAGATGAGTGAGGTGAGAAGAGGACAGAGACGAGAAAGGAGGAAGAGAGGGAGGGAGGGGAAGAGAGAAAAGTGAGATGAGAAGGTGAAGAAGAGGGACAGGAGACGAAAAAGAGGGAAGAGGGAGGGGAAAGAGAAAAAGTGAGATGAGAAGGGTGAGAGAGGGACAGAGACGAGAAGAGGGAAGAGGGAGGGAGGGAATGAGAGAAGTGAGAAGAGGGACGAGACAGAGGGAAGATGAGAAGAGAAAGTGAGATGAAGAAGGTGAAGAAGAGGACAGAGACGAGAAAGGAGGGAGAGGGGAAAGGAAAAGTGAGAT
The DNA here is from genome assembly GCF_003789085.1 of Penaeus vannamei. Classification (NCBI taxonomy): domain Eukaryota; kingdom Metazoa; phylum Arthropoda; class Malacostraca; order Decapoda; family Penaeidae; genus Penaeus; species Penaeus vannamei. The sequence goes on from NW_020872685.1 coordinate 198,822, forward strand.
GGAAGGTGAGAAAAGGACAGAGACGAGAAAGGAGGAAGAGGAGGGGGGGAAGGAGAGTGAGATGAGAAGGTGAGAAGAGGACAAGACGAGAAAAGGAGGGAAGAGGGAGGGGAAGGGGAAGAGAAAAGTGAGATGAAAGGTGAGAAGAGGGACAAGAGACGAGAAAAGGAGGGAAGAGGGGGGAGGGGGAGAGAAAAGTGAGATGAGAAAGTTGAGAAGAGGGACAGAGACGAGAAAGGAGAAGAGGGAAGGGGGGGAAAGAGAAAAAAGTGAGATGAGAAGGTGAGAAGAGGGACAGAGACGAGAAAGGAGGGAAGAGGGGGGGGAGGGGAAGAGAAAAGTGAGATGAGAAGGTGAGAAGAGGGACAGAGACGAGAAAGGAGGGAAGAGGGAGGGGAGGGGAGAGAAAAGTGAGATGAGAAGGTGAGAAGAGGGACAGAGACGAGAAAGGAGGGAAGAGGGGGGGAGGGGGAAGAGAAAAAGTGAGATGAGAAGTGAGAAGAGGGACAGAGACGAGAAAAGAGGGAAGAGGGGGGGGAGGGGAAGAGAAAGTGAGATGAGAGGTGAAAGAGGACAGAGAGACGAGAAAAGGAGGGAAGGGGGAGGGGGAAGGGGAGAAAAGTGAGATGAGAAGGTGAAAGAGGGACAAGAGACGAGAAAGGAGGAAGAGGGAGGGAGGGGAGAGAAAAGTGAGATGAGAAGGTGAGAAGAGGGACGGAGACGAGAAAGAGAGAGGAGGAGGGGGGGGAAGAGAAAAGTGAGATGAGAAAGGTGAGAAGAGGACAGAGACGATAAGAAAGGGGGGGGAGGAAGAGAAAATGAGATGAGAAGGTGAGAAGAGGGGACAGAGAGAGGAAAGTGAGGGAGAGAAAGAGATGAGGTGAGAAGGAGAGAGGACAGAGACGAGAAAGGGAGGGGGGGAGGGAGGAAGGGGAGGGGAAGAGAAAAGTGAAAGATGGAGAGCGTAGGTCGAAGAGGGGTGGACGTGACAGGAAGAAAAATGAGAAGAGTGAGGGAAGAGGGAAAGGAGGGAGAGGGGGAGAGGGAGGAAAAGTGAGATGAGAAGGTGAGAAGAGAGGACAAGAGAAAAAGATGGGGAAGAGAGGGGGGAGGGGAAAAGGAAGGAGACGGGAAGAGAAAAGGTGGAGATGAGAGAATGAGAAGAGGGACAGAGACGAGAAAGGAGGGGAAGAAGGGGGGGAGGGGAAGAGAAAAGTGAGATGAGAAGTGAGAAGAGGACAGAGACGAGAAGAAGAGGAAAGAGGGAGGGGAGGGGAAGAGAAAAGTGAGATGAGGAAGGTGAGAGAGGGACAAGAGACGAGAAAGGAGGGAAAGGGAGGGGAGGGAAGAGAAAAGTGAGATGAGAAGGTGAGAAAGGGGACAAGAGACGAAAAAGGAGGGAAGAGGAGGAGAGGGAAGAGAGAGAAAAGGTGAGATGAGAAAGGTGAGAAGAGGGACAGAGACGAGAAAGGAGGGAAGAGGGGAGGGGGGAGAGAAAAGTGAGATGAGAAGGTGAGAGAAAGAGAAAGAGGAAAGGAGGGAGGGAAAAGAGAAAAGTGAGAATGAGAAGGTGAGAAGAGGGACAGAGACGAGAAAGGAGGAAGAGGAGAGGGGGAAGGGGGAAGAGAGAAAGTGAGATGAGAAAGGTGAGAAGAGGGACAGAGACGAGAAAGGAGGGAGAGGGAGGGGGAGAAAAGTGAAGATGAGAAGTGAGAAGAAGAGGACAGACGAGAAAGGGAAGACAGAGGGGGAGGGGAGAAGAAAAGTGAGATGAGAAGGTGAGAAGAGACAGAGACGAGAAAGGAGGGAAGAGGGGGAGGGGAAGAAAAAGTGAATGAGAGAAGGTGAGATAGAGGGAACAGAGACGAGAAAGGAGGGAAGAGGGGAGGGGGAAGAGAAAAGTGAAGATGAGAAGGTGAAAGAAGGGACAGAGACGAGAAGGAGGGAAAGGGGGGAGGGGAAGGGAAAAGTGAGATGAGAAGGAGAGAAGAGGGACAGAGACGAGAAAGGAGAGGAGGGGGGGGGGGGGGGGGGGAAGAGAGGAGGAGGGGGGAAGAAAAGTGAGATGAAAGGTGAGAAGAGGGACAGAGACGAGAAGGAGGGAAGAGGGGGGAAGGGAAGAAAAAGTGAGAATGAGAAGGTGAGAAGAGGGACAGAGACGAGAAAGGAGGGAAGAGGGGAGGAGGGAAGAGAAAAGTGAGATGAGAAGGTTGAGAAGAGGGACAGAGACGAGAAGAGGGAGAAGAGGGGGAAGACGAAAAGTGAGATGAGAATGAAAAGAGGGAAGAACAGGAGAAGAGGGGGAAAGAGCGGAGGGAAAAGAGGGGGGGGAAGAGAAAAAAGTGAGGATGAGAAGGTGAGAAGGGACAGAGACGAGAAAGGAGGGAAGAGGGAGGGGAGGGGGAAGAGAAAAGTGAGATGAGAAGGTGAGAAGAGGGACAGAGACGAGAAAGGAGGGAAGAGGGGGGAGGGGAAGAGAAAAGTGAATGAGAAGGTGAGAAGAGGGACAGAGAGACGAGAAAGGAGGGAAGGGGGGAGGGGGAAGAGAAAAAGTGAGATGAGAAGGTGAGAAGAGGACAAGACAGAAAAAGGAGGAAGAGGGGGGAAGGGAAGAGGGAGGGAAGGAGGGAAAAGTGAGATGAAGAAGGTGAAGAAGAGGGACAGAGACGAGAAAGAGGGAGGGAAAGAGACGGGAAGGGGAGAGAAAAGTGAGATGAGAAGGTGAGAAGAGGGACAGAGACGAGAAAGGAGACGGGAGAGGAGGGAGAGGGAAAAGAGAAAAGTGAGTATGATAAGGGAGAAGAGGGACAGAGACGAGAAAGGAGAGGGGGGGAAGAGGAGGAGAGGGGAAGAATCGAGAAAAGTGAGATGAGAAGGTGAGAAGAGGGACAGAGACGAGAAAGGAGGGAAGAGGGGGAGGGGAAGAGAAAAGTGAGATGAGAAGGTGAGAAGAGGGACAGAGACGAGAAAGGAGGAAAGAGGGGGGGGGGAAGAAGAAAAAGTGAGATGAGAAGGTGAGAAGAGGGACA
>NW_020872685.1:209350-224930 GCF_003789085.1 Penaeus vannamei
AAATCTGGCTTCGCGCCGGGAAGGGTCCTGGCGGCGGTAGCGAGGTCCGGGGGGGGGGGGGGGATTTCACTTTTATATTTTCTTGTGTGTGTGTGTGCATGTTTGCATATATGTATCTTTGTAAGTGCATGGACGTGTGTGTAAGCGTGTGGGCGTGTATTTGCATATGTGTGTATGTGTGTGCATATATGCGTATGTGTGTGCATATATGTGTATGTGTGATGCATGTATATGCGCATGTGTGTGTATATGTGTATGTGTGTGCATATATGCGTATGTGTGTGCATATATGTGTATGGGTGTGCATATATGTGTATGTGTGATGCATGTATATGCGCATGTGCGTGCCATGTGTATGTGTGTGCATATATGCGTATGTGTGTGCATATATGTGTATATGTGTGCATATATGTGTATGTGTGATGCATGTATATGCGCATGTGTGTGTATATGTGTATGTGCGTATGTGTGTGCATATATGCGTATGTGTGTGCATATATGTGTATGTGTGTGCATATATGTGTATGTGTGATGCATGTATATGCGCATGTGCGTGCCATGTGTATGTGTTTGTATAAGTATGAACGTAAGTATAAGTGTGTGTGTGCGTGCGCCTCAGAGTGTATGTATGTGTATGTATGTCTTTGTAGGTATGTGTACGGATGCGTCTATGTGTATATAAATGCATATGTATGAACGTGAGTATATGTATGTGTGTACGTGCGCCTGTGTTTGTTTGTATGCGCATGTATATGTGATTGTACGTATGTGTGTGTACGTATATATGTATGTGTATCCCCGATGGTATGTCTGTATGTGTCCCTGTATGTATGTGTGTGTCCGTGTGTATGTGACGTTTATGTGTCTATCTCTGTCCTAGTGTGTGTGTGTGTTTGTACGTATGTGCGTTAATATGTTTGTGTACGTATTGTATGTGTATATGTATGTGTGTGTCCGTATGCATGAATGTATGTACGTAAGTGCTTGTGTGTTTCGTGTGTATGTGTATGTGCGCGCGTGTTTATGCAAGTCTCTGTCTGCGCGTGTGTGTGTGTGGATATGTGTGTGTGTGTCTGTGTGTGCGTGGATATGTGTGTGTGGTGTGTGTGTGCGCGTGTGTGTGGTATGTGCGTGTGTGTGGATATGTGCGTGTGTCTACGCGTGGTGTGGATATGTTGCGTGTGTGTCTACGCGTGTGTGTGGATGTGCGTGTGTGTGGATATGTGCGTGTGTGTCTACGTGCTGTGTGTGATATGTGCGTCTGTGTGTGTGTGTGGATAACGTGTGTGTGGATATGTGTGTGTGGATACTGTGCGTGTGTGTGGATATGTGCGTGTGTGTGGTGTGCGGGTGTAATATGTGTGTCGGCGCGTGTGTGTGGATATGTGCGTGTGTGTGGATATGTGCGTGTGTGTCTGCGCGTGTGTGTGGATATGTGCGTGTGTATGTGGATATGTGCGCGTGTGTCTGCCCATGTGTGTGGATATGTGCGCGTGTGTGCGTCTGCGTGTATGAGGATATCTGCGTGTGTGTATGCGCGTGTGTGTGGATATGTGCGTGTGTGTCTGCGCGTGTGTGTGGATATGTGCGTGTGTGTGCGCGTGTGTGTGGATATGTGCGTGTGTGTGGATAGTGGATATGTGCGTGCTGTGTGATATGCGCGTGTGTGTCTGTGCGTGTATGTGGATATCCGCGTGTGTGTCTGCGCGTGTGTGGATATCGCGTGTGTTGTGCTGCGCGTGTGTGTGTGATATGTGCGTGTGTGTCTGCGCGTGTGTGTGGATATGCGCGTGTGTGTCTGCACTGGAATTCGCTCTCCTAAATATTTATCGTGAAAGGACCGCAATCAGTTATTGTCTTTTTTGTCGCCGTGTTTCCGCCGCAGTTCCTTCCACCTGTGTATCTGATGCAAATTTCGATATATTGTCGTACTTTTTATGTTTTGTAAATAATTGGTATATTCATGGCGTTTCCCTTATCAGCACTGCAAGCACCGACAGCACACACGCACACACACACACAAACGCAGACACACGCACACACATAGACACACACACACACACACACACACACCACACAACACACAACACACACACACACACACACACACACACAAACACACACACAAACACACACATACACACACACACCACACACACACACACAACACACACACACAACACACACACACAACACACACAACACACACACACACACACACACACACACACACACACACACACACACAACACACACACAAACACACACATACACACACACACCACACACACACACACACACACACACACACACACAACACACAAACAGACACACACACCACACACACACACACGCACACACAAGCACAGAGAGAAAGGGAGAGAAGGAAGGGGGGATATCGAGAAGAAAACCAAGGAAGGAGTAAAAAGAAGAGACATGAGATAGATCACACTCTCATCCCCCCCCCCCCCCCCCACCATCACCACCCTTTTCTCACACCCTAACACTCCTGGAGTGGCGAAAATCCCACCCAAAATAACGTGACACTGGACTCTATAATGATCCATAATTGTTTCTTCTCTCGTGTTCCTTCTTCGATATCTAGCCGGGGGGGGGGGGGTAAGGGAGTAGGATATGTAGGGGGGCCGGAGAGGTAGAGGGGGGGAGGGGTGTAGATGTAGTAGGGGGGGGAGGAAGTTGAGTGAGTTAGTGTCAGTTTGTATGTTTTTTTTCTCTATTTCTGTTCATGTCTGTTAAATTTGAATATTTAGCTGTGGTTATATTTATCACTTCATTCATATTGGCTGTAATTCTTGTTTCAAGTTCGTTTCTATTATATATGTTCGTTTTTTTATTTAATCTACTTCTACCTCTCTAACTCTCCCTGTCCCACTGTCTATCTGTTTATTTGTGTCTATTTGTCTGGCTGTCTCTATATCTGTTTCTGCCTGTCTCCGTATCTGTCTGTGTGTCTCTTTTTTCTGTCTGTCTGCTTCACTGCCCGTCTCTCTCTCTCTCTCTCTCTCTCTCTCTCTCTCTCTCTCTCTCTCTCTCTCTCTCTCTCTCTCCATCTATCAGACTATCTGTCAAGCTATCTATCTATCTATCTACACACTCACACACACACACACACACACACACACACACACACACACTCACACACACACACACACACACACACACACACCACACACACACACACACACACACACACACACACACACACATATATATAATATATATATATATATATATATATATATATATATATATATATATATATATATATATATATATATTTACACATATATACATACCTACCTACTACCTACATACACATAATACATACATACACATACATACATACATACATACATACATACATACATACATACATACATATATATACATATCATATATATATTATTATTATTATATATATATATATATAATATGTGTTGTGTGTGTGTGTTGTGTGTGTGTGTTGTAATAAATGTGCTGTGTGTGTGTGGTGTGTGTGTTGCGTGTGTTGTGTGAATCTTGTGGGCTGGTGTTGGTGTTGTGGTGTGTGGAGGTCACGATGTGTGGTTTACAGTTTTTTATGTTTGTGGGGGTGTGTTGTCGTGTGACTGTGTGTGGTGTGTGTGAGTGTGTGAAACAGCGGGTGTGTGTGCACGACATGTTGTGTGTGTTTGTGTATGTGAAGAGCTCGGCTTTGTGCGCGCGCGGCGCGTTGAGTGTCTCTCTCGTGCTTATGTGTGTGCTGTGTGCGTTTTGTGGTGTGCGGTGTGTGGTGTGTGTGTGTCTGTGTGGTGGAGTCTGTCTTGTATGTTTGTGTGTTTGTGTGCTGTATGTGATCGTGTTATGTTGTCTAGCGTGTGATGTGGTGTGTTGGTGTGACAGATGTTGTTGCGTGTTGTGATGTAGATGATGTCGTGGGGCTAAGTGTGTATCAAGTGTGTGTGTTGGCCCTGTGGCGTTGTTGTGTCGATGAGTGTGTGTGAGTGTGTGTTGTGCTGGTACCCTATATATACTTCGTATATAATATATATATATATATAAATATATACTAATAATATACGAGAGAGAGAGAGACGAGAGAGACTGAGAGGAACAGAAGATAGAGAGAGAGAGAGACGGAGAGAGAAGTGAAGACAGATGAGAGAGAGAGAACTGGGGGTAAAGGAGTAGTAGAATAGACAGAGAGGATGTGAAGAGAGAGAGTCATATACATTTACACTTATATATATATATAACTATACTATACTATATTACTATATCATAGCACATCTTTATCACTAATATGTATTTTCTCCTCTACTCTCTCTCTCTCGCTCTCGCATCGCTCATGTCTCTCTCTGCTCTCTCTTCTCTCTCTTCTCCTCGCTCTGTCTCGCCCTCACCCACATGCTCCAAATCTCCTGCCCACGAACATACAAACTTGATGTGAAATGAGCAGCAATTAGTCCACAGGGCAACAAATTGGGCCCGAGGGGGGAGGGGGGGGGGGCTAGGGGGCGAGTGAAGGTGACGGGGGCGGAACCAGTGGGGAGGGGCGTGAGCGAAGCGAGGTCAGAGCATGGGATGAGAAAAGGTCAAACCATGTCACACAGAGACTCGAGGGATTATGGGTTCGAGGGGGGGGAGGGGGCGGAAAAGCTTGTGATTAACGAGTGTGAGGAACTCGAAAGAGGAGACAGAGAGAGAAAGAGAGAAGAGAGAGAGACAGAGAGAAGGAAAGGGCGTGGGAGAGAGGGAAAGAGCGAAGAGGGGGGACGAGAAAGCAGCGGGACGGGGGGGGGGTGAGAGAGAGAGATAAAGAAAAAAAAAAGAAAGAGAGAGAGAGCCAGAGGAGAAAAGGAAAGAGAAAAAATAAAGAAAAAGAAAGAGAAAATTAGAGAAAGAGGAGAGAGAGAGAGACTGGACAGAGCCAACGATAGACCAAATAAAAAAGGAGACGAAAAAAGAAAAAAAAAAAAAAACAAAAAATAGACAAAACACACACAAAAAAATCAACCCAACAGACAAAAAAAAACAGAAAAAAAACAAGATAGACGAAGCACGAAAAGGAGGAAGAAAGAGGGAAAAGGATTAGAAGGAGAGAGACAATAAGAATCCGACATGATTTGGCCAGTGGATTGACCGCCTTGTTTGCCTAACCATTGTCTCCGGTTGTTTGAGGTCGAAAGCTCTTTGACCTCAAATGCAAACAGAAAACGGTCAGAGGAGGTGGTCGAGGGGGACGGTGGTCGGGTTATTGGGGAAGGGGAAGGAGGGGTGTCGAGGGGGACGGAAGAGAGGTGGGGGGTGTGAGNCATATGAAAATGAGATAGAAAGAGGAAAATAATGTTTAATCGTAGATATAAATAATATCAAATTTAAACAGCTTCGCTTGGTGAAAAAAAAAACTAAAATAAAGGGATGCATAATTTTCATTGATTGCTTTCTAATCATCAATAAAAATGTGTTTAGTTTGTATCTCTTTTGTGTATGTTTGCACGGTGTGCGTGTGTGTGTGTGTGTGTGTGTGTGTGTGTGTGTGTGTGTGTGTGTGTGTGTGTGTGTGTGTGTGTGTGTGTGTGTGTGTGTGTGTGTGTGTGTGTACAGTACACATACACATACACATACACACATACACATACCATACACATACACATTACATACACACACATAACATACACATACACATACACATACACATACACATACAATACACATACACAACACATACACATACACATACACATACACATACACATACACATACACATACACATACACATACACATACACATACACATACACATACACATACACATACACTACACATACACATACACATACACCATACCATACACATACACATACACATACACATACACATACACATACACAATCACAAACACACACTCACTACCCATACTAATAATGATAGTAAAGACTATCACAGCATTGATAATATATAATAGTAATTGCAATAATGGTGATAAAATGAATGAATATTAATTATGATAACACTGCTGCCAGTACTTATAAGAAAGAAAGAGAATGAGTGAGAGGAGGGGGAGAAGGAGAAAGAGAAGAGGAGAGAGGGAGGAGATAGGGGAAGATACTGGTATATAGAGAGAAAGACAGAGAATGTGTTAGCGACGGAAGGAGAGAGAGAAAGGGGGGAAGGATGAAGAGAGAGAGAAATGGGGAGAGGAGGAAGAGGGAGAGAAAAGAGTGTTATTTTTCGTTATTTAAATATTAGTGGCATGGAAATTCTTTCTTAACATACATATGAACGTAAACAGAAAAACAAAACAACGAAAAATACACTGTGTGAAGTAAGAGAATAAATGCAGATAAGCAACTAGAAATAAAGATGAAAATAGTGATTATTTATATAAAATTTAGAGTAATACGAATTTGTGCAAGAGTTACTGGACTTAGTCTCCGTCGGGGATCGAACCCGAGTCTGTCGCTTTGTAGGCGACCGTGCTGACCACTGCACTATGGTGATTTAGGATATATACGTTTAATTGTATGTATTTGACTAATGTTAATTTAATTTATTATTTTATTATTATTATTATTTTTTATTTTATTTATTTATTTTTTTTTTTTTACGTTATCCTCTCTATCTCTCTCAGTTCCATCGATATGAATATTGTTATAAACCCCTCCACATCTTCTTTGTTCTTGGTTCCATCTAAATATCTATTCATAACTAAATCAGGGCTTGGGTGCCCTCGGGAGACGCGGACAACAATACTCCAATTTCACATTTGCTCAGAATAACTCCGCCTCAGTAATAATATGGAATACTAGCCTGACACTATTTTACATGGTGTCAAGTGTTTCTCTTCGATAAGTAATAATAAGGAATACTAGCCTGACAATATTTTACAAGTTGTCTAACGTAATAAGCCGTTTCCTCCTTGTGTAGTTTTCTCTTCGATAAGTCAAAATGGCCGCCGCGCCTTCACAGCTGACGCGATGACAACAAAGGTTGAGCGAGCCATGTGTACATACAAAATACTTCAATTGTTAAAATATATTCATTATATGGTTCAGGTTATTGCAATAGTTATTATATAATTGTCACAGTGATTTATCAAAATTAGGTCAATTAACATGTAAATACTAGTTCCAAATAAAATTAATGCTGATAATAATGGTAAATATAATTACAATTATGATAAACAATGGTAATAATAGCTAATAATGCTGATAAAAGTGATGACATGATATTGATGAGGATGATGATAATAAAGATAGTCCAAAACATACTGTTGTCAGTAATAATAAGCATAACAGAAAAAAAGTTAAAGTGAGAAAGAGAAAGAATAACAGAGAGAAGAGGGAAGAGAGAGAGAGGGTTGGGGAGGGCAGAAGGGAGAAAAAAAAGGAAAAGTAGAGTGTGTTAGTGAAGGAAGGAGAGAGAGAGAGAGAGACAAAGGGGGTGGGGTGAAGAGGGAGAGAAAGGAGTGTCATTTTTCGTTATTTTAATTTTAGTGTAATGGAATGTTTTCACACACGCACACACACACACACACAGCACACACACACACACACACACACACACACACACACACACACACACACACACACACACAACACACACACACACACACACACACACACACACAACACACACACACACACACAAATGAGTGTAAACAGATCAGCAAAACAAACCATAGTATATAAAAAAATGATAAAAGAAAGTAATAGATAGATAACAATAACTTTAAAGTAACAGGCAAGAGACAGATAAGCAACCAGAAAGAAAAATGGATATATTGATTTATGCAAATTTAGAGTAAAGCGAATTCGTGCATGAAAGTAAAATGATTCTTTGCATAGTCTCCGTCGGGGATCGAACCCGAGTCTGTCGCTTTAGAGGCGACCGTGCTAACCACTGCACTACGGATATTTAAGACTATAAAGATATTTAGTTTTATTAGATTTAAATAATGTTTATGTAAGTCTCTGTCTGTCTGTCTGTCTGTCTGTCTGTCTGTCTGTCTGTCTGTCTGTCTCTTTCTCTTTCTCTTTCTCTTCTCTCTCTTCTCTTTTCTCTTTCTCTTCTCTTTTCTCTCTCTCTTTCTCTTTCTCTCTCTCTCTCTCTCTCTCAGTGTTGTCTATGCAATCTATTTCTATTTTTACTGATCTAATAAATATAATTCTTAATGCATTTTATTATCATTGTAGCAATACGGTGTGTACATTAGCTCTGTTTACTATGGGTTAAAAGTTATTAGTAATTGGAAAATGATAAAAATAAAAATAAATATTCTAATGCGATGTGTTATCATAGGCCTATAATCACAGTCATACTTCAGTCCCATCGATTTAGACAAAATTATCAACCTCGCCTTGTCCACTCTGTTCTTGGCTCTCACCTCTATACATTTCTTTTCTAAAAGTAAATTGTTCCGTGGCTACAAATGGACGCAGAAGAGCGAGTGTGATAAAACTTTAATGTATATAAGAAAGATTAAATCTTGTAGGATTAAACGCATTCAAATTTGCTGTCTAATGGAGAACTAGTGGGAGCAAAATTGAGTTGTCTGTGTGTATGTCTATTCATGTATGTTTTTGTTTTGCAATTCATCTTATATGTATGTATGCATGCACACACACACACACACAGTCACTACCAATACTAATAATAATGGGTAAAAATTACATTCATGATAATAAACAAATGTAATTACAATAATGGTGATAAAAGTGTGAGAGGAGGAGGAAAAGAAGAAAGAGATGGGGGAGGAGAGATAGTTGTGGGGGAGGGGGTGTTACAGGGATATCGAGAGATAGTGTGTTAGCGAGGGAAGAAGAGAGAGGAGAAAGGGGGGAGGGGAGAAGGAGAGAAAGGGGCTCTTTTTCGAAATTCTAATTTTTGTGGGATGAATACTTTTCGTGGCCAATTTGCAAGAGGATAATGGCAGATAAGCAACTAAAAATATAGAATGTTGATGAGTGTCAGTAAATTTAGATATTAAAACAAACCTATGCTTAAAATTTAAGAAACAATGGTTTCCGTCTGGAATCGAACCCGAGTCTGTCAATTTTAAGGCGACTATGCTTACCACTGCACCACGGAGACATATATTCTTCCAGTTTATTAATTTAGTAATTTAGATGTATTATATATGTATAATGATTATGAAGGTTATTCTACATGTGATATGTGTGAATTCACGTGTTATGTTTCATCTCTCTCTCTCTTTCTCTCTCTCAATGTAGCTTATTTAATCTATTTTTATGCTTTAATTATCTAATTAATATAGCTCTTAAATAATGTAATTTGTTATTGCTGTAGCAATACAGTGTGTATGCCCTTAGAATTATTTATGTCTGCCGTGGGTTATAAACAGTAGAAACTGGAAAATAATAGAAATAGATATAAATATTCTGATGTTATACGGTCAGCCCCCAAGGAACCAATCAGAACCTGACCTCACCTGTACGAGAGAATATAGCGACTGATTCCGTGTATTTCATTCCTATTTCACCCGCATTTTCCCTGGTGACCTTAATGCCCTCTCCTATATTGGGCATAGAATGGGGTATTGTGGGGGTGTTCCGTGGCGTTATTTCTACATATATATGTGTACTGGAGGGTGAGAGAGATCCATGGATGCCAAAATCGTCGCACTCGGTTATGCGAAGGTATTGTGAAAAAATATCATTATTAAAATTACTAATAGTTTTGAAATTTGAGAAAATCGATGAAGACAGAAAAAAAACAGGTGGATATATTGGTACATAACTGTTGAAAAAAGCACTTATTGAGCTATATATATATATATATATATATATATATATATATATATATATATATATATATATATATATAATCTAATGGCAATTTAATTAGCCAGTGTGCTTTTAATATCTCTCTCTCTCTCTCTCTTTCTCTTTCTTTCTTTCTTTACACACACAAAGACACACGCACACACACAAATGAGCGTAAACAGATCAGCAAAGCAAAGTAAAAAGAAAAATAAATAAACAAAAATAAAAAAATGAAATAAAATAAAATAATAGATAGATAACAATAACTGTAAAGTAAGAGGATAGAGGCAGATAAACAACCAGAAAGAAAAGTGGAAATATTGATTAATGCAAATATAGAGTAAAACGAATTCGTGCATAGAAGTAAAAGGATTCAGAGATAGTCTCCGTCGGGGATCGAACGACTATCCTGCAAAGGCGACTGTCCTACCCACTATACCACAGAGACATACAAAGATTGTGAAATTAAGTTTTATTTGATTTGCATAGTGCTTATGTAGGTTATGTATTTGGTGAATTTATGTCTTTATGTCTTCAATTCATGTGTCTTTATGTCTGTGTCTCTCATCAACACACACACACTACTAATACTAATAATGATGGTAAATATAATTGCATTCATGATATTAAACAATTGTAATTACAATAATGGAAAAAAAAATGATTACATGATATTGTTTATGATGATAATACTGCTGCCGGTTAAAAATAACCATTGCAGTTAAAGAAAGAAAGAGAATGAGTGAGAGGAGGAAGGAATAGGATAAAGAGATGGGGGAGAGGGGGAGAAGGATAAAGAGAGAGGGAGAGGAGGGTCACTGAGATATAAAAAGTGAGATAGTGTGTTAGTAAGGGATGAAGAGAGAAATGTGGGGGGGGGGGTGGAGAAGGAGAGAAAATAATTATTTTTCGTAATTCAAATTTAAGTGGGATGAATATCTTTCGTGGCCAATTTGCTTTTGAACTCTCTCTCTCTCTCTCTCTCTCTCTCTCTCTCTCTCTCTCTCTCTCTCTCTCTCTTAGAATATACACATATAAACGTAAACAGACCAAAACAAAACAAAACAAAAAAATATATGCATTTTCAAGCAAGAGGATATAGGCCGATAAGTAACCAGAAAGAAGGATGGAAATGTTGAGCGTGTAAACAAATTTAGATATTAAAACAAATCCGTGCATAAAAACAATAGGATTATAGTATTCGTTGGGAATCGAACCCGAGTCTGTCGCTTTAAAGGCGACCATGCTAACCACTGCACCACGAATTCATATATCAATGTAGAAATTTAGTTTTATTAATGTTGCATAGTATTCATGTAGGTTATGCTACATATGTGTTATGTGTGAATTCATGAGTTTCTATGCTCTCTCTCTCTCTCAATGTAGTGAATGCAATCTATTTTTATGCTTCTATAATTTAATAATATAGTTCTTGAATAATACATTTTATCATCATTGTAGCAATACGGAGTGCACATTCTTAGAATTATCTATGGAAAATAAAGGACTGTCTCTAAATTGCTCTCATGAGATGCTGAAAGTAATACTGAGACTTTACATTTGTTCAAGATAACTCCGCATTGACAATGGTATGGGATACTTGCCTGACACTATGTTACGTGGTGTCAAACGTTAATCAAGTCGTTTCCTTGTTGCTTACCGCAGTTTTTTCTTCGGTAAGTACAAATGGCCCCCGCGCCTTCACAACTGACGCTGCATCCGTCCTTCTCTCACCTTTATCAAATTCTTTTCTAAAAGTGAATTGCTCTGTGGCTATAAATGCACGCAGACAAGACAAGCGAATGACACACACGCACACACACACACACACACACACACACACACACACACACACACACTACTAATAATAATGGTAAAGATTATTACAGCATTGATAATATATAATAGTAATTACAATAATGGTGATAAAAGTGATGACATGATATTGATTATGATGATAATAACACTGCTACCAGTAATTATAAGAAAGAAGGAGAATGAGTGCGAGGACGAGGGAGAAGGAGAAAAAGAGGAGGAGAGAAAAAGGAGATACGGGAAGATACTGATATATAGAGAGAAAGACAGAGAATGTGTTAGCGAGGGAAGGAGAGAGAGAAAGGCGGGAAGGATGAAGAGAGAGAGAAATGGGGAGAGGAGGAAGAGGGAGAGAAAAGAGTGTTATTTTTCGTTATTTAAATATTAGTGGCATGGAAATTTTCGCGGCTAATTTGCTCCCTTCTTAACATACATATGAACGTAAACAGAAAAACAAAACAACGAAAAATACACTGTGTGAAGTAAGAGAATAGATGCAGATAAGCAACTAGAAATAAAGATGAAAATGTTGATTATTATATAAGAAATTTAGAGTAATACGAATTCGTGCAAGAGTTACTGAACCCGAGTCTGTCTGTTTTAGGATAATCTAACGTTTAATTGTACTGTATTTGAGTAATGTATGAATTAATTTTATTATTATTATTATTATTTTATTTATTTTTTATTTTATTTATTTATTTATTTATTTTTTACGTTATCCTCTCTATCTCTCTCAGTTCCATCGATATGCATATTGTTATAAACCCCTCCACATCTTTGTTCTTGGTTCCATCTAAATATCTATTCATAACTAAATCTGGGCTTGGGTGCCCTCGGGAGACGCGGACAACAATACTCCAATTTCACATTTGCTCAGAATAACTCCGCCTCAGTAATAATATGGAATACTAGCCTGACAATATTTTACAAGTTGTCTAACAGTAATTAAGCCGTTTCCTCCTTGCTTACTGTAGTTTTCTCTTCGATAAGTCAAAATGGCCGCCGCGCCTTCACAGCTGACGCGATGACAACAAAGGTTGAGCGAGCCATGTGTACATATAAAATACTTCAATTGTTAAAATATATTCATTATATGGTTCAGGTTATTGCAATAGTTATTATATAATTGTCACAGTGATTTATCAAAATTAGGTCAATTAACATGTAAATACTAGTTCCAAATAAAATTAATGCTGATAATAATGGTAAATATAATTACAATTATGATAAACAATGGTAATAATAGCTAATAAAGCTGATAAAAGTGATGACATGATATTGATGAGGATGATGATAATAAAGATAGTCCAAAACATACTGTTGTCAGTAATAATAAGCATAACAGAAAAAAAGTTAAAGTGAGAAAGAGAAAGAATAACAGAGAGAAGAGGGAAGAGAGAGAGAGGGTTGGGGAGGGCAGAAGGGAGAAAAAAAAAGGAAAAGTAGAGTGTGTTAGTGAAGGAAGGAGAGAGAGAGAGAGAGACAAAGGGGGTGGGGTGAAGAGGGAGAGAAAGGAGTGTCATTTTTCGTTATTTTAATTTTAGTGTAATGGAATGTTTTCACACACGCACACACATACACACACACACACACACACACACACACACACACACACACACACACACACACACACACACACACACACCACACACACACACACACACACACACACACACACACACACACACACACACAAATGAGTGTAAACAGATCAGCAAAACAAACCATAGTATATAAAAAAAATGATAAAAGAAAGTAATAGATAGATAACAATAACTTTAAAGTAACAGGAAAGAGACAGATAAGCAACCAGAAAGAAAAAAGGAAATATTGATTTATGCAAATTCAGAGTAAAACGAATTCGTGCATAGAAGTAAAATGATTCTTTGCATAGTCTCCGTCGGGGATCGAACCCGAGTCTGTCGCTTTAAAGGCGACCGTGCTAACCACTGCACTACGGATATTTAAGACTATAAAGATATTTAGTTTTATTAGATTTAAATAATGTTTATGTAAGTCTCTGTCTCTGTCTCTGTCTCTGTCTCTGTCTCTGTCTCTCTCTCTCTCTCTCTTCTCTGTCTCTCTCTCTCTCTCTCTCTCTCTCTCTCTCTCTCTCTCTCTCTTTCTCTTTCTTTCTCTTTCTCTTTCTCTTTCTCTTCTCTCTCTCTCTCTCTCGCTCTATGTTATCCAAAAAATATAATTCTTAAATACATTTTATTACCATTGTAGCAATACGGTGTGTACATTCTTAGAATTATCTCTGTTTACTATGCGTTAAAAGTTATTAAAAAAATGGAAAACGATCAAAATAAAAATGAATATTCTAATGCGATGTGTTATCATAGGCCTATAATCACAGTCATACTTCAGTCCCATCGATTTAGACAAAATTATCAACCTCGCCTTGTCCACTCTGTTCTTGGCTCTCACCTCTATACATTTCTTTTCTAAAAGTAAATTGTTCCGTGGCTACAAATGGACGCAGAAGAGCGAGTGTGATAAAACTTTAATGTATATAAGAAAGATTAAATCTTGTAGGATTAAACGCATTCAAATTTGCTGTCTAATGGAGAACTAGTGGGAGCAAAATTGAGTGGTCTGTGTGTATGTCTATTCATGTATGTTTTTGTTTTGCAATTCATCTTATATGTATGTATGTATGCATGCACACACACACACACACACACACACACACACACACACACACACACCACAACACAACAAATGAGTGTAAACAGATCAGCAACAAACCATAGTATATAAAAAAATGATAAAGAAAGTAATAGATAGATAACAATAACTTTCAAGTAACAGGAAAGAGACAGATAAGCAACCAAAAGCAAAAAAAGGAAATATTGATTTATGCAAATTCAGAGTAAAAAACGAATTCGGAGAAGTAAAATGGTTCATTGTATAGTCTCGTCGGGGATCGAAACCGAGTCTGTCGCTTTAGAGGGGGACCGTGCTAACCACTGCACTACGGATATGAAAAGACTATAAGATTATTTTAGTTTATTAGATTTAATAATGTTTATGTAAGTCTCTGTCTCGTCTCTGTCTGTCTGTCTGTCTGGTCTGTCTGTCTGTCTGTTCTGTTCTGTCTGTCTGTCTGTCTGTCTTGTCTGTCTGTCTGTTTGTCTGTTTCTCTCTCTCTCTCTCTTCTCTCTCTCTCTCTCTCTCTCTCTCTCTCTCTCTCTCTCTCTCTCCTCTTCTCTCTCTTTCTCTTCTCTTTCTCTCTCTTTCTCTCTCTCTCTCTCTCGCTCTATGTTATCCAAAAAATATAATTCTTAAATACATTTTATTACCATTGTAGCAATACGGTGTGTACATTCTTAGAATTATCTCTGTTTACCATGCGTTAAAAGTTATTAAAAAATGGAAAATGATCAAAATAAAAATGAATATTCTAATGCGATGTGTTATCATAGGCCTATAATCACAGTCATACTTCAGTCCCATCGATTTAGATAAAATTATCAACCTCGCCATGTCCACTCTGTTCTTGGCTCTCACCTCTATACATTTCTTTTCTAAAAGTAAATTGTTCCGTGGCTACAAATGGACGCAGAAGAGCGAGTGTTGATAAAACTTTACTGTATATAAGAATAATTAGATTTTGTAGATTAAACGCATTCAAATTTGCTGTCTAACTGCACAAGGAGAACTAGTGAGAGCGAATTAAGGTGTCTATGTGTATGTCTATTCATGTATGTTTTGTTTTGCAATTCATCTTATATGTATGTATGTATGCACACACACACACACACCACACCACACATACACATACACATACACATACACATACACATACACATACACATACACATACACATACACATACAACATACCACATACACATACACATACACATACACACTACACCATACACATACACATACACCATACACATACACATACAACATACACATACACATAACATACACACACACACACACACCACACACACGTAGTC
>NW_020872685.1:233164-235664 GCF_003789085.1 Penaeus vannamei
GTGTGTATATTTGGTACCGTCTGTGTGCATGCGTGTTGGTAAGAGCCTCGCTTCGCTTAGATATTCGTACGTTTTCATTTTTCCTCTGTGTTTCTTTGTCTCTCTTCGGTTGTGTTTCTCAATGCTTAATGCGGAAATAACTAGCCAACGAACCTCCGTTTGTAGTCTTTGTTTTCTCTCTCTTATTGTCTTTCTTCTTGTCTCTCATGTCTCTCTCTCTCTCTCTCTCTCTCTCTCTCTCTCTCTCTCTCTCTCTCTCTCTCTCTCTCTCTCTCTCTCTCTCTCTCTCTTTCTCTATCTATCTATGTCTCCTCTCCCTGTCTCTTACCCCCCTCTCTATCTATCAATCTATCTCTCCTCCCCCAATTTCTCTTTCATCCCCCGCTCTCTCTTCCTCTCTTCTTCTTTTTTTCCTTCTTTTTACCCTGGTTATTGGAGCCTCGCACACTGCACTTGCATCAGAGAGCTCGGGTTCAATGGCGAGGTTCTATTTGCGCGAGAATGTCTTGTATTCTTCCCCATTTTTCCTCCTCTCGCTTTTTCGGCGTCGGATAATTAGACAAGCTTAACTAGACTGCTTTTGGGGATTGCTTATGCATGTCCTTGATAGCTAGAGGTTTGAATGGGAAAGGGGAAAGGGTGGAGAAGGGAGGGAAAGGGGGGAGAGAGGGAGGGAAAGGGTGGGAAGAGGGAGGGAAAGGGTGGAAGAGGGAAAGGGTGGAGGAAGGTGGGAGAGAGGGAGGGAAAAGGGTGAAGAGGGGAAGGGTGGGAGAGGAGGGAAACAGGAGGGAAAGGGTGGGAGAGAGGAGGGAAAGGGTGGAGAGAGGGAGGAAAGGGTGAGAGAGAGGGGAAAGGGAGAGAGGAGGGGAAAGGTGGGAGAGAGAAAAGGAGAGAGGGAGGAAAGGGTGGGAGGGAGGGGGAAGGGTGGGGAAGAGGGAGGGAAAGGGTGGGAGAGAGGGAGGAAAGGTGAGAGAAAGGGAGGAGAGAAAGGTGGGAGAGAGGGAGGGAAAGGGGAGGAGAGGGAGGGAAAGGGGGAGAGAGGGGGAAAGGGTGGGAGGAGAGGAGGGAAAGGGTGGGAGAGAGGGAGGAAAGGGTGGGAGAGAGGGAGGAAAGGGTGGTAGAGAGGGAGGGAAAGGGTGGAGAGAGGGAGGGAAAGGGTGGAGAGAGGGAGGGAAAGGGTGGAGAGGGAGGGAAAGGTGGGGGAGGGAGGGAAAGGTGGGAGAGAGAGGAAAAGGGGGAGAGAGGGAGGAAAGGGTGGGAGAGAGGGAAAGGGTGGGAGAGAGGAGGAAGGGGGGAGGGTGGGGGAGGGGAGGGAAAGGGTGGAGAGAGGGAAGGGAAAGGGGGGGAGAGGATGGGAAGGAAGGGAGGTTAGGAGTCGGGTGGGGGAAAAAGAGAGGAGGGATCGGGAAAACGTGGGGGTAGGATAAAAAAGAGGGAAAGGGAGGGAAGGAGGAAGGAGGAGGGTGGTGAGGAGGGGGCGAGGGAGACAAAGGAGAAGGGGAGGGACAGAGAATGGTGAAAATTCCAGGAAGGTTTACGGGGACGAGGAAAAGGAAGAGAAGGAGAAGGAAGAAGAGTGAAGAAGGGGAAGAGGTGGGAGAGGGGATTAACGATATAAGCAGGGGACGAGGGGAAACAGTGAATGGTCGGAGGCGAAGGAACAGGGAGAGGGACCAATAGGCAAGGAGATAAAAGAAAAGTATATATATATATATATATATATAGTATATATATATATATATATATATATATATATATATATATATATTATATATATATTATATATTATATTATATATATATATATATACATATATATATATATATATATATATATATATATTATATATATATATATATATATATATATGTATGTGTGTGTGTGTTGTGTGTGTGTTGTGTGTGTGTGTGTGTGTGTGTGTGTGTTTGTGTGTGTGTGTGTGTGTGTGTGTGTGTGTGTATTCACGTATATATATTATATATATGTATATATATATATATATATATATATTATATATATATATATATATATATAGATATATATACTAATATAGCTATGCTCTCATACTTTCTAGTAGCAAACGCATTATTCTTACCATCATGGAATTTCTATCCGAATTAACAAACCTTCCTTTTCTTCTTCTACATAAAATATTAGAACGTTACCCTTTCGTCTGTCTACTTTTTAACGAATTCCGGTCGTCTAACTTGCTGAAAATGTTCACTTATCTTACTCCTTCCGTTCCCATATTTCTCTCGTGCTCCATTTATCTTTTATTACGCATTTCATTTAATTCTAATGCTCTCTTCTTAGCTCTCCTCTTGACCCTTTACACGAGGTTTTGATTAGTGTTTTGAGTGTCAGGTATAAATATTCAATGAGGCGATTTGGTAGTCTTGTTTTATTAAGAGAAAAGGGTTGGCTGTTCCCTAACCCTCTACAGTCAGTTATTATTTCTCGTTCCGTGGAAAGGATAGTTTTAAAAGCTCTCATTACCATG
>NW_020872685.1:240664-248164 GCF_003789085.1 Penaeus vannamei
AACAATTTTTTTAAAGAAATGTATAGAGGCAAAAGAAGGACGGATACGGAGATATATGAAAAGAGAGAAAGAGAAGGAAAAACAAACATCAAGAATGAAAATAAAAAGGCTGATGATAATTAAATGAATGACAGTGGTAAGGGTGACCTGAACAGTTTTACAGATGAATATTGTAATAAAAGCAAAAGCAAGCTTAAGGACTGTCCTAAAAATAGTCAGACTGCTAAATTGTTGGAAAATTTGTCTAGAACTCCATCTGACTTTCCTGAGTGATTTCATATTTTCTTCACACAACTAGAATAATATTTATATTGATGTATTTTCTATGTACAGACGGCACCCTCTACCTCTGTCATCGCGTCAGCTGTGAAGGCGCGGGTGCCATTTGTTCTTCTCGGAGAAAACTGCAGTAAGCAAGCAGGAAACGGCTCAATTAACATTCGACACCATGTGAAATAGTGTCAGGCAAGTATTCCATATCATTACTAATGCGGTTATCCTGAAGAATGTAAAATTGGTAAAATTGTTTTCCGCGTCTGATGAGGGCACCCAAGCCCTGCTCTTGTTATTACTAGGTATTTGAAAGGAACAACGAGTAGAGAAGTTTATATGATCTAAATCGATGGGACAGAAGTATGACTGTGAATATAGGCAAGCAATAAGGCATCAAATGAGAATATTTATTCTTGCAGATTATTTTCCGATACTAATTATGTAAACCATGGCAATTGCCTTTTTTAACCTTCAATCTGACAATGTACATACCGTGTTGCTACAATGAAAATTAATGTTAAATCATTAGAGCATAAAATAGATTGCTGAGACTTTTGAGAGAGAGAGAGAGAGAGAGAGAGAGAGAGAGAGAGAGAGAGAGAGAGAGAGAGAGAGAGAGAGAGAGAGAGAGAGAGAGAGAGAGAGAGAGAGAGAGAGAGAGAGAGAGAGACCAAAATAACAAAATCATGCACAAATTCGTGTTATATAACCAACATTTTTAGCTTTATTTCAGGTTGCTTATCTGTTTTTATCCCCTAAAGGACTGTCCATACATTTGGCACCATGCAGGATAGTGTCAGTCAAGTATCCCATATCTTTACTGAGGCGGTTATCCTAAACAAATATAAAACTGGAGTATTTTTGTCCTCTTCTCATGAGGGCACCCAAGTCAATGATTATAATCTTAATAATAATAAGCGACAGACGCGGGTTCGATCCCCGAGACCAAATTTTAGTCTTTTTTTATGCACGAATTTGTCTTAACCCAGTAACGCCGGTATATTTTGAAGCCGAAAATAAAGGTTCCCTGCTCTTGTTATTACTGGGTATTTTAAAGGAACCAAAGACAGAGAAATTGTGGAGGGGTTTATGATATTATCTAATCGATGGGGCTGAAATATGACTGACTATGGGCGTGCAATATCAAATTAGAATATTTGTTCCTGAAATTATTTTTCTGATGCTATTATTATTTTTATTTTTTATTTTTGACCATCTTTTATACCATGTTCCTGCAATGAAAATTAAATTATTAACGCCCTGTATTTGTTAAACCTTTAAAGCACGAAAATAACGAGAGAAAAATAAAAAAAAAAAAAAGAAGAAAAAAGCAATGAAACCGTTAAAATACAATGGTAATAACAACAACAAAATAATAATAATAATATCTGCAATATACAAATAATGTGAGGGTAATCAACTGGTAATGATAATGATTATATCAATAATAATAATAATAATAATAACAATTGATAATGATAATGGTAAATATAGCATAATTATTGACAACAAAAATACCAACGATAATGACAAAAATAATTATAATAATTATTGTGTGTGACACCACCAATCCTGAGCCCCCGGGAGGCCCTAAAAATGAATTTATTAATATTAAATTAATATTGTCAGTACCCATGATCCTACCTAGGGACTAAAAAGTAACACGATACTGAAACTATCAATAATCTGAGTAATTTGGAAATCCTGAGTTGGACAAAGTCCCCGGGAGACCTAGCACGCCACTCTCTCTCACACCACTCCTCGCCAATCCTGAGTCCCCGGGAGACCCTAGCACGCCACTCTCTCGCTCACACCACTCCTAATCCTGAGCCCCGGGAGACCCTAGCACGCCACTCTCTCACCACACCACTCCTCGCCAATCCTGAGTCCCCGGGAGACCCTAGCACGCCACTCTCTCACCACCGCTCACACCACTCCTCGCCAATCCTGAGTCCCCGGGAGACCCTAGCACGCCACTCTCTCTCACACCACTCCTCCCAATCCTGAGTCCCCGGGAGACCCTAGCACGCCACTCTCTCACCACCGCTCACACCACTCCTCGCCAATCCTGAGTCCCCGGGAGACCCTAGCACGCCACTCTCTCACCACCGCTCACACCACTCCTCGCCAATCCTGAGTCCCCGGGAGACCCTAGCACGCCACACTCTCACACCGACACCACTCCTCGCCAATCCTGAGTCCCCGGGAGACCCTAGCACGCCACTCTCTCTCACACCACTCCTCGCCAATCCTGAGTCCCCGGGAGACCCTAGCACGCCACACTCTCACTCACACCACTCCTCGCCAATCCTGAGTCCCCGGGAGACCCTAGCACGCCACACTCTCACACACCACTCCTCGCCAATCCTGAGTCCCGGGAGACCCTAGCACGCCACACTCTCACTCACACCACTCCTCGCCAATCCTGAGTCCCCGGGAGACCCTAGCACGCCACACTCTCACACACCACTCCTCGCCAATCCTGAGTCCCCGGGAGACCCTAGCACGCCACACTCTCACTCACCACCACTCCTCGCCAATCCTGAGTCCCCGGGAGACCCTAGCACGGCGCCAATCCTGAGTCCCCGGGAGACCCTAGCACGCCACACTCTCTCTCCTCACCAATCCTGAGTCCCCGGAGACCCTAGCACGCCACACTCTCTCTCTCACCAATCCTGAGTCCCCGGGAGACCCTAGCACGCCACACTCTCTCTCACCACTCTCAATCCTGAGTCCCCGGGAGACCCTAGCACGCCACACTCTCTCTCTCAATCCTCCCCACGCACCACTCCCAGAGTCTCTCGGGCCAGGACCCCACCTTTCCCCCACGCCACACTCTCTCTCACCACTCACCAATCCTGAGTCCCCGGGAGACCCTAGCACGCCACACTCTCTCTCACCACCACCGCTCACCAATCCTGAGTCCCCGGGAGACCCTAGCACGCCACACTCTCTCTCACCACTCTCACCAATCCTGAGTCCCCGGGAGACCCTAGCACGCCACACTCTCTCTCACCACCACGACCAATCCTGAGTCCCCGGGAGACCCTAGCACGCCACACTCTCTCTCACCACTCACCAATCCTGAGTCCCCGGGAGACCCTAGCACGCCACACTCTCTCTCACCACCACCACTCACCAATCCTGAGTCCCCGGGAGACCCTAGCACGCCACACTCTCTCTCACCACTCTCACCAATCCTGAGTCCCGGGAGACCCTAGCACGCCACACTCTCTCTCACCACCACCCACTCACCAATCCTGAGTCCCCGGGAGACCCTAGCACGCCACACTCTCTCTCTCACCAATCCTGAGTCCCCGGGAGACCCTCTCTCTCTCACCACTCACCGCTCACCAATCCTGAGTCCCCGGGAGACCCTAGCACGCCACACTCTCTCTCACCACCACCACTCACCAATCCTGAGTCCCCGGGAGACCCTAGCACGCCACACTCTCTCTCACCACTCACCGCTCACCAATCCTGAGTCCCCGGGAGACCCTAGCACGCCACACTCTCTCTCACCACAACTCACCAATCCTGAGTCCCCGGGAGACCCTAGCACGCCACACCTCTCTCACCACCACCGCTCACCAATCCTGAGTCCCCGGGAGACCCTAGCACGCCACACTCTCTCTCACCACTCACCGCTCACCAATCCTGAGTCCCCGGGAGACCCTAGCACGCCACACTCTCTCTCACCACCAACTCACCAATCCTGAGTCCCGGGAGACCCTAGCACGCTCACCACTCACCGCTCACCAATCCTGAGTCCCCGGGAGACCCTAGCACGCCACACTCTCTCTCACCACCACACTCACCAATCCTGAGTCCCCGGGAGACCCTAGCACGCCACACTCACCACTCACTCACCAATCCTGAGTCCCCGGAGACCCTAGCACGCCACACTCTCTCTCACACCACACTCACCAATCCTGAGTCCCCGGGAGACCCTAGCACGCCACACTCTCTCTCACCACCACTCACCAATCCTGAGTCCCCGGGAGACCCTAGCACGCCACACTCTCTCTCACCACCACTCACCAATCCTGAGTCCCCGGGAGACCCTAGCACGCCACACTCTCTCACCACTCACCCTCACCAATCCTGAGTCCCCGGGAGACCCTAGCACGCCACACTCTCTCTCACCACCACCACTCACCAATCCTGAGTCCCCGGGAGACCCTAGCACGCCACACTCTCTCTCACCACTCATCACCAATCCTGAGTCCCCGGGAGACCCTAGCACGCCACCACTCTCTCTCACCCACCCTCACCAATCCTGAGTCCCCGGGAGACCCTAGCACGCCACACTCTCTCTCACCACTCACCCTCACCAATCCTGAGCCCCGGGAGACCCTAGCACGCCACACTCTCTCTCACCACCACCACTCACCAATCCTGAGTCCCCGGGAGACCTAGCACGCCACACTCTCTCTCTCACCAATCCTGAGTCCCCGGGACCTAGCACGCCACACTCACCACTCACCAATCCTGAGTCCCGGGAGACCCTAGCACGCCACACTCTCTCTCACCACTCACCGCTCACCAATCCTGAGTCCCCGGGAGACCCTAGCACGCCACACTCTCTCTCACCACCACTCACCAATCCTGAGTCCCCGGGAGACCCTAGCACGCCACACTCTCTCTCACACTCACACCAATCCTGAGTCCCCGGGAGACCCTAGCACGCCACTCTCTCTCACCACTCACCCTCACCAATCCTGAGTCCCCGGGAGACCCTAGCACGCCATCACCACCACCACTCACCAATCCTGAGTCCCCGGGAGACCCTAGCACGCCACACTCTCTCTTCACTCACCAATCCTGAGTCCCCGGGAGACCCTAGCACGCCACACTCTCTCTCACCACCACCCTCACCAATCCTGAGTCCCCGGGAGACCCTAGCACGCCACCACTCTCTCTCACTCACCAATCCTGAGTCCCCGGGAGACCCTAGCACGCCACTCTCTCTCTCTCACCAATCCTGAGTCCCCGGGAGACCTAGCACGCCACACCACCACACCATCCTGAGTCCCCGGGAGACCTAGCACGCACACTCTCTCTCTTCACCAATCCTGAGTCCCCGGGAGACCCTAGCACGCCACACTCTCTCTCACCACCACTCACCAATCCTGAGTCCCCGGAGACCCTAGCACGCCACACTCTCTCTCACCACTCACCGCTCACCAATCCTGAGTCCCCGGGAGACCCTAGCACGCCACACTCTCTCTCACCACCACTCACCAATCCTGAGTCCCCGGGAGACCCTAGCACGCCACACTCTCTCTCACCACTCACCCTCACCAATCCTGAGCCCCGGGAGACCCTAGCACGCCACACTCTCTCTCACTCACCAATCCTGAGTCCCCGGGAGACCCTAGCACGCCACACTCTCTCTCACCACTCACTCACCAATCCTGAGTCCCCGGGAGACCCTAGCACGCCACACTCTCTCTCACCACCACCACTTCACCAATCCTGAGTCCCCGGGAGACCCTAGCACGCCACACTCTCTCCACTCACCGCTCACCAATCCTGAGTCCCCGGAGACCCTAGCACGCCACCACTCTCTCTCACCACCACCACTCACCAATCCTGAGTCCCCGGGAGACCCTAGCACGCCACACTCTCTCTCACCACCACCCCACTCACCAATCCTGAGTCCCCGGGAGACCCTAGCACGCCACACTCTCTCTCACACCACCCACTCACCAATCCTGAGTCCCCGGGAGACCCTAGCACGCCACACTCTCTCTCACTCACCAATCCTGAGTCCCCGGAGACCCTAGCACGCCACACACTCTCTCACTCACCAATCCTGAGTCCCCGGGAGACCCTAGCACGCCACACCACTCTCTCACCAATCCTGAGTCCCCGGGAGACCCTAGCACGCCACACACTCTCTCTCACCACACACCACTCACCAATCCTGAGTCCCCGGGAGACCCTAGCACGCCACACACTCTCTCTCACCACCACCACTCACCAATCCTGAGGTCCCCGGGAGACCCTAGCACGCCACACACTCTCTCTCACCACACACCACTCACCAATCCTGAGTCCCCGGGAGACCCTAGCACGCCACTCTCTCTCACCACACCACTCACCAATCCTGAGTCCCCGGAGACCCTAGCACGCACTCTCTCTCACCACTCACACCAATCCTGAGTCCCCGGAGACCCTAGCACGCCACACTCTCTCCACTCACCAATCCTGAGTCCCCGGGAGACCCTAGCACGCCACTCTCTCTCTCACACCACTCATCACCAATCCTGAGTCCCCGGGAGACCCTAGCACGCCACACTCTCTCTCACCACCACCACTCACCAATCCTGAGTCCCCGGGAGACCCTAGCACGCCACTCTCTCTCTCACCACTCACCGCTCACCAATCCTGAGTCCCCGGGAGACCCTAGCACGCCACACTCTCACCAATCCTGAGTCCCCGGGAGACCCTAGCACGCCACACACTCTCTCTCTCACCACTCACCACTCGCCAATCCTGAGTCCCCGGGAGACCCTAGCACGCCACACTCACCAATCCTGAGTCCCCGGGAGACCCTAGCACGCCACACTCTCTCTCACCACCACCACTCACCAATCCTGAGTCCCCGGGAGACCCTAGCACGCCACACTCTCTCTCACCACTCACTCACCAATCCTGAGTCCCCGGGAGACCCTAGCACGCCACACTCTCTCTCACCACCACCACTCACCAATCCTGAGTCCCCGGGAGACCCTAGCACGCCACATCACCACTCACCACTCACCAATCCTGAGTCCCCGGGAGACCCTAGCACGCCACACTCTCTCTCTCACACCCTCACCAATCCTGAGTCCCCGGGAGACCCTAGCCACTCACACCAATCCTGAGTCCCCGGGAGACCCTAGCACCCACACTCTCTCTCACCGCCACTCACCAATCCTGAGTCCCCGGGAGACCCTAGCACGCCACTCACTCTCTCACCACTCACTCACCAATCCTGAGTCCCCGGGAGACCCTAGCACGCCACACTCTCCTCACCACCACCACTCACCAATCCTGAGTCCCCGGGAGACCCTAGCACGCCACACCACTCACCCTCACCAATCCTGAGTCCCCGGGAGACCCTAGCACGCCACACTCTCTCTCACCACCACACCCAATCCTGAGTCCCCGGGAGACCCTAGCACGCCACACTCTCTCACCACTCTCACCAATCCTGAGTCCCCGGAGACCCTAGCACGC
>NW_020872685.1:255664-273452 GCF_003789085.1 Penaeus vannamei
ATAGGTATCAGCATGTGGTTGGACAGTGTCCGGCGCCACATAATGGATGGTTGTCGAGGAAAATGTATGAGATGAACGAATGGTTGTATATAAGAATATGAAGTTCAGTGAGATGAATACTGCAATAGAGGGATTTATTGCATTTATTTATTTATTTATTGGGTGAACGAATGGAGTTTTATAATACATCTGACAAGAAGAGAGGTATTATTAGAAATCGAGGGATATATTAATAACCTATTACTGCTGACTCCTCTAACCACAAATTTCGACTAGTGAAAATAGACTTGCAAACGAGAGATAAATTTTATAAATGAAACATATGGTCGATTGGTATCTTGAAATGTGTTCATTAATGGTACTGACAATTTGGGTCTGTGAAAAGCATTGATAATAACGATAATGGTTTTAGTGGGCATGCCAACCGAAAAGAAAAAAAACAAGTTTTATCTTTTTCCCAAAGATTTCTGTTTATCTTCATTAATATTTGATTATCGGTAGGTAGATAGAGGGCAAATGTGAGGAAGAGAGAGAGAGAGAAAATCCTAATATTAAACACAAAACTGCATTTTTTTTAGATCGCAATCATTTTTTTATTCTTATTTTTACTATAGAAATAGTGGTAATATTATTTTGTTCTGTACCAAAAGGATAGGAAAGGCATTGCCAAGATGAACAACGCGTAATGGTGATACTAGTAGTAATAACAATAATAATCATAATAAAAATGATGACCGATAACAACAACAGTAATAATTATCAAAATTAAATAAAGGATAAATAGTAATAACAACAATGCTACGACTATTACTTTACCCAGTCATCGTTTTAATCATGGCTGTTATAAGTAATATACATATTTTATAATATGTATAGACTATCCCTACCATGATAATATTAACCTTCATTATAGTTGTTCTAAATATCATCATCGCATTACTATCATCAGTATTAGTATTATATTTATCAGTAATGGTAACAGAATTATTATCAATAGTAGCACAAATATAAAAAAATGGCCACTAAATGTTGCAAAGAGAGAGGAGCGAATTGGGGAGAAATGACATACGTAATAGAAAAATTGGTCTGAATTTACATATTCAGAAGAAATCGGTGGTGACCATTTGATTTAAGATTGGACAAATTTCAAAATGCTAGGAATACAATAGTGTTTAACTATAAATTTTATCAGTATCATTAGTAT
This sequence comes from Penaeus vannamei, assembly GCF_003789085.1. NCBI lineage: Eukaryota > Metazoa > Arthropoda > Malacostraca > Decapoda > Penaeidae > Penaeus > Penaeus vannamei. The sequence goes on from NW_020872685.1 coordinate 256,869, forward strand.
TATATTTATCAGTAATGGTAACAGAATTATTAATATTATATTTCATTTTTATTTCAGTGAAAGTACACACACATTACATTACATTACATTACATGCTCGTTTCATGGGCACGCCACTCACCACCACTCACCACCGATCCTGAGCCCCGGAGACCTAGCACGCCACTCACCACCACTCTCCACCAAATCCTGAGCCCCCGGGAGACCCTAGCACGCCACTCACCACACTCACCAACATCCTGAGCCCCCGGGAGACCCTAGCACGCCACTCACACCACTCTCCACCAAATCCTGAGCCCCCGGGAGACCCTAGCACGCCACTCACCACCACTCTCCACCAATCCTGAGCCCCGGGAGACCCTAGCACGCCACTCACCACCACTCACCACCATCCTGAGCCCCCGGGAGACCCTAGCACGCCACTCACCACCACTCTCCACCAATCCTGAGTCCCCGGGAGACCCTAGCACGCCACTCACCACCACTCTCCACCATCCTGAGCCCCGGGAGACCCTAGCACGCCACTCACCACCACTCTCACACCAATCCTGAGCCCCCGGGAGACCCTAGCACGCCACTCACCACCACTCTCCACCAATCCTGAGCCCCGGGAGACCCTAGCACGCCACTCACCACCACTCTCCACCAATCCTGAGCCCCGGGAGACCCTAGCACGCCACTCACCACCACTCTCCACCAAATCCTGAGCCCCCGGGAGACCCTAGCACGCCACTCACCACCACCACTCACCAAATCCTGAGCCCCCGGGAGACCCTAGCACGCCACTCACCACCACTCTCCACCAATCCTGAGCCCCGGGAGACCCTAGCACGCCACTCACCACCACTCCACCAAATCCTGAGCCCCGGGAGACCCTAGCACGCCACTCACCACCACTCACCACCAATCCTGAGCCCCCGGGAGACCCTAGCACGCCACTCACCACTCACCACCAATCCTGAGCCCCCGGGAGACCCTAGCACGCCACTCACCACCACTCCCACCAATCCTGAGCCCCCGGGAGACCCTAGCACGCCACTCACCACCACTCTCCACCAATCCTGAGCCCCGGGAGACCCTAGCACGCCACTCACCACCACTCTCCACCAATCCTGAGCCCCGGGAGACCCTAGCACGCCACTCACCACCACTCTCACCAATCCTGAGCCCCCGGGAGACCCTAGCACGCCACTCACCACCACTCACCACCATCCTGAGCCCCGGGAGACCCTAGCACGCCACTCACCACCACTCTCCACCAATCCTGAGCCCCCGGGAGACCCTAGCACGCCACTCACCACCACTCTCCACCAATCCTGAGCCCCGGGAGACCCTAGCACGCCACTCACCACCACTCACCACATCCTGAGCCCCGGGAGACCCTAGCACGCCACTCACCACCACTCTCCACCAATCCTGAGCCCCGGGAGACCCTAGCACGCCACTCACCACCACTCTCCCCAATCCTGAGCCCCGGGAGACCCTAGCACGCCACTCACCACCACTCTCCACCAATCCTGAGCCCCCGGGAGACCCTAGCACGCCACTCACCACCACTCTCCACCAATCCTGAGCCCCGGGAGACCCTAGCACGCCACTCACCACCACTCTCACACCAATCCTGAGCCCCCGGGAGACCCTAGCACGCCACTCACCACCACTCTCCACCAAATCCTGAGCCCCCGGGAGACCCTAGCACGCCACTCACCACACTCTCACCAAATCCTGAGCCCCGGGAGACCCTAGCACGCCACTCACCACCACTCTCCCACCAATCCTGAGCCCCCGGGAGACCCTAGCACGCCACTCACCACCACTCTCCACCAATCCTGAGCCCCCGGGAGACCCTAGCACGCCACTCACCACCACTCTCCACCAATCCTGAGCCCCGGGAGACCCTAGCACGCCACTCACCACCACCACCATCCTGAGCCCCGGGAGACCCTAGCACGCCACTCACCACCACTCTCCACCAATCCTGAGCCCCCGGGAGACCCTAGCACGCCACTCACCACCACTCTCCACCAATCCTGAGCCCCCGGGAGACCCTAGCACGCCACTCACCACCACTCACCACAATCCTGAGCCCCCGGGAGACCCTAGCACGCCACTCACCACCACTCACCAATCCTGAGCCCCCGGAGACCCTAGCACGCCACTCACTCACCATCCTGAGCCCCCGGGAGACCCTAGCACGCCACTCACCACCTCTCACCACCATCCTGAGTCCCCCGGGAGACCCTAGCACGCCACTCACCACCACTCACCACCATCCTGAGCCCCGGGAGACCCTAGCACGCCACTCACCACCACTCACCACCAATCCTGAGCCCCGGAGACCCTAGCACGCCTCACCACCAATCCTGAGCCCCGGGAGACCCTAGCCCACCCACTCACACCAAATCCTGAGCCCCGGGAGACCCTAGCACGCCACTCACCACCACTCACCACCAATCCTGAGCCCCCGGAGACCCTAGCACGCCTCACCACCACTCACCACCAATCCTGAGTCCCCCGGGAGACCCTAGCACGCCACTCACCACCACCATCTCCTGAGCCCCCGGGAGACCCTAGCACGCCACTCACCCACCATCACCACCAATCCTGAGTCCCCGGGAGACCCTAGCACACGCCACTCACCACCACACTCACCACCAACCTGAGCCCCGAGACCCTAGCACGCCACTCACCACCACTCACCACCAATCCTGAGTCCCCGGGAGACCCTAGCACGCCACTCACCACCACTCACCACCAATCCTGAGCCCCGGGAGACCCTAGCACGCCACTCACCACCACTCACCACATCCTGAGCCCCCGGGAGACCCTAGCACGCCACTCACCACCACTCACCACCAATCCTGAGCCCCGGGAGACCCTAGCACGCCACTCACCACCACTCACCACATCCTGAGCCCCCGGAGACCCTAGCACGCCACTCACCACCACTCACCAATTGAGCCCCGGGAGACCCTAGCACGCCACTCACCACCACTCACCACAATCCTGAGCCCCGGGAGACCCTAGCACGCCACTCACCACCACTCCACCAATCCTGAGTCCCCGGGAGACCCTAGCACGCCACTCACCACCACTCTCCACACCAATCCTGAGCCCCGGGAGACCCTAGCACGCCACTCACCACTCTCCACCAAATCCTGAGCCCCGGGAGACCCTAGCACGCCACTCACCACCACTCTCCACCAATCCTGAGTCCCCGGGAGACCCTAGCACGCCACTCACCACCACTCTCACCAATCCTGAGTCCCCGGGAGACCCTAGCACGCCACTCACCACCACTCTCCACCAAATCCTGAGTCCCCGGGAGACCCTAGCACGCCACTCACCACCACTCTCCACCAAATCCTGAGTCCCCGGGAGACCCTAGCACGCCACTCACCACCACTCTCACCAATCCTGAGTCCCCGGGAGACCCTAGCACGCCACTCACCACCACTCTCACCAAATCCTGAGCCCCGGGAGACCCTAGCACGCCACTCACCACACTCAACCAAATCCTGAGTCCCCCGGGAGACCCTAGCACGCCACTCACCACCAATCCTGAAATGAAAGGAAATATATTAGATTATACATATTATACATTATTATTATACATCACACACACACACATCACTCACACACATTCATACACCCCCAAGTCGACTAGGCAATTAAAGTAAAGTTCCTTGCCCAAGGAAACACTGTCACCGGCCGGGGCTCGAACACTCGAACCCGGGCGGCCGGCACGCCCGAAGTCCGATGCTAAAACCACTCGGCCATCACATCTCCATTGAAATTTCGAATCAGGGGGGTTTAAAAATCACATATTTCCTTACTTTTGACATTCGCTATTATGAGCTTGTGGTTAGCGTAGGCATCGGTAGTCTAAAGGCCGTCACACTAGCACTTTTTCCGCGTTACTTTACTTACATCATTTTGGCTCGCGCAGTCACACTAGCGATGAGAACCACGGAAACAGTCCGACCAAAATCCTAAACACAGGAAGATGGCTTCAACCCCTGCACAGGCTCTGGTGATGGTGAACGTTATTCAGGCTATGTGGCAAAGATTTAGTGCGAAACAACGAATGTGTAATGCTAAATAAGGGCCTATTCTCGCTATTCTCATCGTCAGCTGACGGGGGAACTTGTACACAAATGTAAACAAACAGGCGAGCAGCTAGTTACAAATTTGTATCTGTTTTTATCAAATACAAGAGAGAATTTTGCCAATTTTGAAATATTATTTACAGTTTTCACTAACTTTTTTAATCGTTTTATATGATAAATACTTTTTTTTAGATTACTATAACGATTAACTATTATAGCTTATCATTTGAACCAAAAAGACCAACGGAAACCAAAGATAAAAGGAAAGCACGTGTCACACCGATGAAAAAAATGTGAGGTCCAAAACTTCATAGCAGCCATCTATTTTCAGATATGTAAGAAAAGAGAACGTTTATAGAGGGGACTATAAATTTATATAGATTTTTTTTTTAAGGTTTAGTTTCAGTTGAAATTTTACTTTTTTTTAAATAAGAGACGAAATATAACTATCTAATATATACTACTAATATATATATATATATATATATATATTATATATAAATTTACATGGAATTATATATTCTGTTCATTAATAACTTTTTCTTATTAGAGATTTTCTTTACATTAAAATAAGGTTTTGAACTTTTTCAGAAAAAGACAATAAAACATAATAATTATTTCATGTGTATGCATATTTACATATCAATAGAATTATTCCATTGTTTAAATAATATCCAATTTTATTGCAAGAAAATATCTTTGGTGGTAATACAATGAATATAAACAATATTCAATAAATACAATTAATTAAATAAACAAATATATTAAATAATTCCACAATCATTCGGCATTAATAAATTTTCATCTTTTTCATTCATATTTGGTGTCAATCAAGGATAAACAAAACACGTATGTAAAACAGTTCTTTATTTGATTTCGTCATCATCAATGGAAGTATTGGAAAGCAAGCCTACAGCTAGAAGAAGCATAAAACATACAAAAACAAACCAAAAAAAACAAAAAAAAAAAAAAAAAAAACAGTCCCTTTCCTACCATTTTCAGTAAGTGACGTTTCATGATATTAAACAAAAGACGATACTTCGTGTACACAACGCCATCTTTTGTTCGCTGGGGCTCACAGGCTTTTGCCTTCACCTTTAGTACAGGTGAAAAAAAATGAATTGAATTACACTGATTTTTTTTAGTTCTTAAATTGCACCAGTTATATTTATCATATTTTAAAACCAGAAATATTGTTCATATTGAATTACACTGATTTTGTTTAGTTCTTAAATTGCACCAGTCATATTTATCATATTTTAAACTAGAAACATTGGTCATAGCATTTATGCAAAAGAATTATTAACATAATATAGAAAATTTACTACGAATCAAATTACTGCATATTTCAATATAATGAATTTACAGAAACAGTTTATATTGCGTTCAAAATGCATGTTTTGGTTTTTGAATTACTATTCTACTGATTGCTCATTCGTTTTTGGGAAGAAGAAGAAGACAGACAGACAAAAGTCTGTGAGCCCCAGCGATTGGTGGATAATGTAATATCTGAACAAAAGATGGCGTTGTGTACACGAAGTATCGTCTTTTGTTTAATATCATGAAACGTCACTTACTGAAAATGGTATTCTTATCATTAATATAATCTATTTTTATTTCCATATATTGTATAGTTGTTGTTGTGATCATTATAATTACTATGAAATATGATTGTGTTAACTTTATCTTTCTCCAGGATGACATCTTTAACCTGGGAATAAACATTAACTTACCAAAAATAGACTTGTGTGACATAAGTTTTTGATTTTGTCATACATTTTACTGTTTGGCAAACTGTTGTATTTATTTATTTATAAATATATATATATATATATATATATATATATATATATATATATATATATATATATATATATTCGATTCTGCCTTTGGATGTAACATTTATAAAATACAACAGCTTGCCAAACAGTAAAATGTATGACAAAATCAAAAATGTATGTCACACAAGTCTTTTTGGTAAGTTAATGTTTATTCCCAGGTTAAAGATGTCATCCTGGAGAAAGATAAAGTTAACACAATCATATTTCATAGTAATTATAATGATCACAACAGCAACTATACAAATATATGGAAATAAACATAGATTATTTTAATGATAAGAATAGTACTAACAGCAATATTAATAACGTTTTTTTTATATAACTACTATTCTAATTGTACTTTTGTTAAGAACCATATTTATAGGTATTGATATAAGAAAATGAGTAACACCAAAGTCAAAAAAAAAAAAAAAAAAAAAAAAAATTGGCAATTAGTTCCCGTCGGGAATCGAACCCGAGATCTCCTGGTTGGAGTTAGTCGTGTTAACCACTACACCACAAGAACAGATGAAGGAGATAGCTTGTATTTTCAATCTTTACCCCCCCCCCATCCCTGGATTGTTTCTCTATTTTTTTTCTGTGTCTGTTTTGTTGTCTGTCTGTCTTCTTCTTCTTCCCAAAGAACGAATGAGCAATCAGTAGAATAGTAATTCAAAAACCAAAACATGCATTCTGAACGCAATATAAACTGTTTCTGTAAATTCATTATACTGAAATATGCAGTAATTTGATTCGTAGTAAATTTTCTATATTATGTTAATAATTCTTTTGCATAAATGCTATGAACAATGTTTCTAGTTTAAAAGATGATAAATATAACTGGTGCAATTTAAGAACTAAAAAAATCAGTGTAATTCAATTCATTTTTTTTTCACCTGTACTAAAGGTGAAAACAATAGTATATTTAAGCAAAGCATTTGTTGCATCACCAAATGGATCGTGAATTTGTACATGTATTTGCCTGCCTTTTGTATTTTTGACATGAGTAAAGTCTCACAACATGAAGCTGTAAACTTGTATTAAAGAAGCAATTGGTCAGGAGAGAGAGAGAGAGAGAGAGAGAGAGAGAGAGAGAGAGAGAGAGAGAGAGAGAGAGAGAGAGAGAGAGAGAGAGAGAGAGAGAGAGAGATTACACGCGCACTCGATCACAATATTGCAGGTAAAATGGAGAGACAGAGAGAAAATGAGTGAGGGAGAAAATAAGAGAAATGGAAAGTGACACAGGGAGGTAAGTGTTTTATCCCAACTTATAGACAAAACTGCTGGATGCACCCAAAGGCGAAATGATCACAACATATGTGCAATTAATTACCAAGTGGATTTCTGAAGGTATTCGGTTGATAAAGAGGTATATAATATTTGCGGATTATAAATCATTGTGGAATTTGAGAGAGAAAAAACAGAAACAATTGCAACTTTCATACCAGTGATTTTTTTTACTATGATATATATTGCCATGCGCCAAGTATGCCAATAAAAAGTCTTTAAGAAAGGAGGCGCATGGAAAGTGTCATTCATTAAGAGGGAGAGAGGGAGAGGCGAGAATTGACTCGATCTGATGTGCAGAGGTCACGTGACGCAAGAGGTTCGAGGCCCTTTCCACAATCTCCCTTGCACTGCAGACCAGACCGTTAATATGCGCAGGCAATGCTCTCCATAAGCAAAGATCCAACGACGAGAGACTGGAACGAAATCATTGACCTGGCATAGCAACAAGGGAGACGGATGCACCTCTTTAATCGTAAATTTATCATGACTATGTGTTACATTAAACACTTATATAACTATAAAATCATATATATAAACATATATGTGTGTGTGCTTATATATATGTATATATATGTACACACACACACACATATATATATATGTGTGTGTTTGTAAACACATATAATGTGTCTGTGTTGTATGTCTACGAAAGTCTTACTATCAGTAAATGTTTAAAATATTCTTTTTGTTCTTTGTGTATTATAAGTTTTGTTCAAGAAGCTGTGGTGTGTTTCCTATTCAATTATCAACTCTGCTGTTTTACTTATTCCTGTTTGCAGGTACAGTCTGTTGGATTTAAAGGAAAACGGGAAGCCTTGTGTTGAGAACCTTCACTGATAGTTTCCATGTTTTAAGGTCCAATGTATTTTTAGTTTTGTCTTATATTTCTGTAAGCCTTTATTTCATTTCTAGTTTTTCATTTTCATTTTAAATCTGCCATAATAACCTTGCAGTTCAGTACAAATACAAATATACATATGAATAGATAATAATGACAATAATAATAATAAAAAAACAAGTTGTGTGTGTAAGCCACGTTATCAGTATATGTTCAAAATGTTCTGTTATTTCTTTGTATGTATACATATTTTTTCAATAAGGTTTGCCGTGGCTCCTTTTTTATTTTCAAAGCTTGATGACTTACAGTAACGAACCTTTAAATTTTAAAGGGAAGGGATTGCGCTTACGTCCAACATCACACGCGGACTTTTAAACCGAATTTACATGACTTTTTCTCTTATTTTTCCATACACCTACATTAAAAACCTCCCCTTTCCTTATTCCAAATTTTCATGTTCAAAATGTAGATTTTTTCCTTTTCTCTTTTGTTTACAACTGAAAAATAAATAAATAAATAAATGAAATCTATAGATACATAACTCTGAGTATAATTTGGACCTCAGTTAATTTTCTAGATACTGATAATATAACTATTATGAACCCAAATAATTTTTCAGACGAAAGAAATCATAAACGTATTTCATTCTGCCTTCAACTGTCTCATTTATAAATCACAGTAGTTTACTGCTTTGTAAAGTACATTACAAAATCAAAGATGAACCTTTTACACAATTCACGCAAAAGATGCATAAGAAACATTAAAGAGAAAAATAATACTAATAAAATGCTAGGAAGTTTGTCCTTGTCGGGAATCGAACCCGAGATCTCCTGATTCAGAGTCAGTCGTGTTAACCACTACACTACAAGAACACAGTAAATATTGTAGAGAAAATAATTTCTATCTAAAGTAATGGCCCCCTCTTTCTTTTCTTTCCTCTTTCTTTCTTTCTTTCTTTCTCTCTCTTTCTTTCATTCTTTCTCATATGGGATCTTGTGGTGTAATTTACTCCGATTTCATATTCATCATAATCCTCATGAACTTGAGTCAAGCCTTTGGATGCCTCAGTTAGAAAGCACAACAGCAGTTTCCAGCTTTGACAGAAAGGGAAATACTATAAAAAAGATGTCACACTAGTTACATCCTAGAGAGAGAGAGACAGAGACAGAGACAGAGACAGAGACAGAGACAGAGAGACAGAGAGAGAGAGAGAGAGAGAGAGAGAGAGAGAGAGAAAGAGAGAGAGAACGAGAGAGAGAGACTGAGAGAGGAGAGGGGGAGAAGAGAAAGAGAGAGATTATTGTTTTCAATCATGTATGTATTATCTATATTAATTTTGATTTGATAACATATTATTAAGGTAAGAGTACAATTATATATTCTAAAAATCTTTGTTACATTTTCTTTTATTATTTCTCATAATTGTTGTTGTTATTATGACAAATCCTCTTTCTAATTATTACCATCATAATTATAATCAACATTATCCTTTCCTTATCAGTAACAAAATCATTATCATTGTTATATCGTTCTTACCATTGGTGGCATTTTTTATTAACTAGTGTGTTATGAATGTGAGATGTATGCTTACAAATAACCGTTTTTTTTTCTATACGAGTAGAATTCTTAATGACTTTCTGTTTACAGCAATTACAATTTTGAAGTGTACAAGTATGTACGTTTCTTTCGTAAATGATTTCCTCTTGTACATGATAAATATAATTGTTTATAAAAATGGACTTCATGATTATATAGGTTGTAATGTATTTTATTGGCAATAAGAACATTCATAATGATAGGCCTACTTAGCGTTTAAAGTGCTGTGTAGTTGACTGACAAGCGACAGTCGTTCGTTTTCTATCATTCGCGTCTAATTCCCTTGGAGTGAAATTCAATGCAGTTACTGTAATGTACGCAGATTAGACGATAGCATTTTCATTGATGAGAAACATTTTGTTCAATAATATCATTGTTTTCAGAAGAAAATGAAGTCTTTGTGTCTACCTCTCTCAAACTTTCCACCTTTCTCTCTCTGTATATAGATATATGCATATCTCATTTTTCTCTTCTTATCTGTTTCTATATTTCTCTTTCTCTGCCTGTCGCCTCTCTCTCTCCGCACTTCTTTCTCTTTTCTCCAGCTATCTCTTACCCTACGCGTGTGTGTATGTGCCTCTCCCTCTTTGCAAACACACAAACACATATATACAAACATATATACATATATATACACACACGCACACACACACACGCACACACACACAACGCACACACACGCACACACACACACACACACACACACACACACACACACACAACACACACACACACACACACACACACACACACACACACACACACACACATATATATTATATATATATATATAATATATATATATATATATATACTATATTATGTGTGTGTGTGTGTGTGTGTGTGTGTGTGTGTGTGTGTGTGTGTGTGTGTGTGTGATACTTAAATATATATAAATATATATATATATATATATATATATATATATATATATATATATATATATAATATATATATATATATATATATAACGACAGGTAGAGACAAATATATCAAAAGCAGGCAGAACTCCCAAGGGCCGGGGCGAGAGCGCGGGTGAGCGTGGGCGTCTTTGCAGAAATGTTTTTGCTTTACATTTCACAACGTGAGAAAGAGCTGATCGCGCGGGATCCTTTGTTTAGATTAACACGTAACTTTTTGGGCTGATGCCACTTTAATTGCAGTATACATCTTCTGCAATGTTATGCCACTTGTCAACATTCCTATCTGGATAACTTAATTTCTTTGCACCCTGCTCAGCGCGACTTATCTTATAAATCATTACCTCGTGTTTTTTTTGTTTTTTTCTATTTTTTGGAGACGCTCGTTGTTCATTTCCGAACTCCATCATTACCAAAACCTATGCAAAAAAAAAAAAAAAAAAGATCATGTCACCCCTTCACCTCGCTTCCACTACCTTAGGTTTCTTTTCTTCTATCGTTATTCAAATCTCGTCCAGATGGCGCCAAAATCGTTCCAAAAAATCAGCTACTTTTAGCCCCATCTTCGTGCGAACTTCTGTCTGTGCGTGTTCCTATGTATGTGTGGGTGTGAGTCTGTGAGTGTGTAAGAGTGTGTGTGTGTCTGCGTGTGTAAATATAAATATAAATATAAATATATATATAATATTATATATATATATATATATATATATATATATATTATATATATATTATATTATATATATATATTATATATATTATAAGAGCGTGTGCCTGTGTTTAAGAGCGTGTGTCTGTGTATCGTGTGTCTGTGTAAGAGCTTGTATTTGTGTTTAAGAGTGTGTGTCTGTGTGTGTAGGAGCATGTGTGTGGAAAGAAAAGCAAAGACACGAAAGATTGTCAGAGGAAAAGCGCGGTGCCTGGCTAATTACGATCTCACTCACAGAGAAACGCCACCGACGTGCATTGCTATAATTCAAAACAGAGTCCAAGCCTATTAGATGTGAATAGGCTATCTGAATCATTGATCCGAAGCGGCAAAAACAGCGAAGCAAAGATAATCGAATGCTTTAAAATTACAGGAAAGGATTACTTGAACAGACCGCTGCTGTGGAATGGAGGATAATAGATACACAAAATAAGTGAATATGGATGAAGTAACCCTCTAGGTGGTATAGAAAAAAGTGACAGAGATAGAGAAACGGAGAGATAGAGAAAGAGAAACAGAGAGACAGAAAAAGAGAAACAGAGAGACAGACAGAGATAGAGAAAGAGAAACAGTGAGACAGAGACGGAGAAAAAGAAAGAAAAACAGAATGAGAAACAGAGAGTTAGAGATAGAGAAACAAAAAGACAGAGATGGAGGCAGAAACAGACAAAAACAGAGACATAGACAAAGAGAAAGAAAAACAGATAGAGATAAGAAACAGAGAGACCGAGACGGAGAAAGAAAGAACAGAGACGGAGATAAAGAGAAACGGAAAGGCAGCGACAGAAACAGAGAGACAGGGGCTAAAAGATGTTAAAAGGCAAGTGAGAGCTGAAAGCGGTAAGCGGTCACATATCTATGCAGCGTCAGGCTATATGTCATGATAAAGAAAGTGCAATTTTGCATTCCTGAGACTGCAATGACCGCGTTGCGTTGCTTCCGTTGGCGGGTTTTGAAGAGAGCGAGGATGCGATGTTTCTTAAGCCTTTATTTTCGATTAAGTTTATAGGTCTATATATTGTATTCCACCCCCATCTGACCCAACTGTGACGAAATTATGGAATCTTTTTTTTTTTTAATGGAGAGAAGGGAAAGGTGGTCTTCAGAAGCATCTGAGAAGTCTATATTATTATTAACGAAACACTAAACAATTAGAGGGCAAAGCAGTGCAGAGATAAAAAAAAAAAAATTACAAAAGATAATTAACATTATGAAAACATTAGTCTCATTCAGACTCATGAAATACACATTAAATATGATAGATATTTTGAAACCTAAGGGATGTCTAAAATTGATTCTTAAATATAATAACCAAAAACATGTCATTACAAAAAAAAGAAAAAAACATGGAATCTCCCAAAAGAGCGAATTTCACGTGTGGCATTTCTCTTCTTTCCGACATGTTTACACGAGAACAGTGGTGATAGAATAATGAGTACGAAAGTTTTTACTGAACATTATTGTCGTGCCGTCTGGCAGTGGGGATTGTCGTCTTCAGTATGGACACAGTGGATTAGGATCAAACTCGATACGGTAGTCAGAGTTAAGGATGCTAATTCTCCCCCCCATGACAACAGCGAGGGAAGCAGAGAAAAAATGGATAAGAAAAAAAACAAAAAAAACAATGAGAGACTGAATGAATGATATATAAACATTACAAAAGGTTCTCAAGAGAGGAGTTAGAATGGACTTGGGGAAATGAATGCCAGAAGGATCATGAAGAAATCAAAATTGAAGTTACTCTGCTACATTTCAGCCTCTTCTACACCTATGTCGAGAAGCAAAAAAACAAGCTTTATCTGAAATATTAAGCAGATCTAAGCATAAGGTCATTGTCATCAAGACTTCCTACATTTCTCTGGATTAACATCTGGTTCAGTGGCTTGATATACTTAATGAGTGCCTTCCATCAGAACTATTTATCAGATTAAATAAATTTGTCGAGTATTATCAGACGGTACCAAGGAATACATTTTGCTAAAATAAACAGGTCAAAGCATCACCTTCGTGTCATATCAGTATTTTGGTACCTGGGAGAGATGCTGTAACAGATTAAGGGCATTAGCTGCGTATACAAAAAATAAAGCAATCTGGCGATGCTTGGGAGCAAAGCCCCAGGTAAGGAAAGGTCATATAACAATGATAAAAGCACTGTAGCAAAAAGTTTTAAAATGAGTTAACAATTCAAACAAAATATGTTAGATGTCAAAGGTTGTAGAGCGCTGTTAATATGGTAGTGAAAAGGGTAAGGAGGAAATGGAAATGGAGTATAAAGGCCATTCAGGACTGACAAAGGCAGTCTTTCATCATCCACTCAGCATGGCTCTCACACTTTAGTATGAAGACAGAAGGGGATGAAGAGAAAGAAAAGGAAAGTAGGAGAAGTAAAGACCATGCATTAGTTGAGGCAAGGGCTGAGGTCCAAGGCAGGGGTGATTCCCCTCATTAAAAATCAGTCACCATCATGATAACAACGGGCATTGGATTACAGAGGGAGGAGAGAAATTTCTCTTTCTAAAGTTATATTTTGGTAGCTGCAGATTCAGTACAATTTCTGCTGATTGCTCAGTGATAGTACAATGTTACCAAACTGGTACTAAGTATTGAAGTATTCATATTAGTTCAACAGGCCTAAAGTTCTGTGGTTAATTTATGATCAAGTTAAGATTCACTATCGCTACCAGACAGATTGAACACTATCTATATACAAATGATAAAATGAAAATCCTATACATGGGTTGTTAAATTCAGTAACCACTTATTTTTCCGACTTTGAGTTTAACAAAAGTTGCTAACGGACTTTTTAAATACTTTGTGGAAATACATTTAAAGAACATATGAAGATGATTCGCCTTTTGAACATGTTTGGAAAGGCAGATGGACAAAGCAAACAGCCAAAGGCTTGATTAAAAAATAATAAAAATAATAGTCAATGCAGTACTGACAACTGAAAAAAATATGTTCTTGTCTATAAGCTTTAGGAAGTAGCTAAATAATAATAATAAAAAAAAACATTTCTAAAAGTATGACTTCTTTGAATGGACTTAAAAACAACAAATCTATACATGAATATAAAACAATCAGTATTATCCAAACAAAGCACAATATAAAAAAAGAAGGGAAATGAAAACAAATATAAAAAAGTCTATATATTTACAAATTTACACATCAATTTACAGTGAGCACAATAGAAAAACAAGGATTTCCCCTTGTTCTTGACTTAAACATTTGAACTTTCAAAAGCTTCATGGAAAAGACAGTCATCACAAAGAAAGAACCATAAAAAAATAATAATAAAATAAAAAAACTAAATGTTCATCTCTCTCTGGAAAACAAAATCTGTTGCACTTTCATAGCTCAGCATCTTTCCTTTGAGTTTTCTAAGTTGGGCAAGATTACTGGTGTGCACTTTCGTCTTCACTTTCTTGTAGTAGCATTCACCAATCATCTTGTCTAAAATGTAATGCAGCCACAGAACATTGGTGTATGGTGTAAATTTCTCCCAGTCATTTCTGTTGGTGCAAATAACAACTGTATAAATAAATCATCATCAAAGTGGCATGGTTTCTGAGCAAAAAAAAAAGAAAGATAATAGCCCAAAAGAGTACGAATATATCTTTACAGAAAATTTCTTCACACCAAAGAAATATCAATATTGTGCAAATATGATAATCTTCATTTCAAAATTAACCTCATAAAGGTCAAACATCTAAATGACAGAATAGAAGAAATGCAGATAAGACAGTCAACTGAAGGAAAAAAGGGTAGAAACAACAAAAGCTCAGATATTTCATACCCATTTGCTTTTCTCATCTGCCTATATATTTCAAACTGATAATCCCCTTCTGCTGTGAACAATGAGGGGTCTTCTCCAAGGTTGTTGTACATCACACAGTGCTTTAGGCGAAGACGTGATAGGGTGAAATCAATCACAGTAGCCTTCAACCCCTGTAAAAAAGAATTGTTTTAGGTTCTTGTCAAATATAATTTGAAAGACATGACCTGACACATGTACAAAGTTTGCAATAAATGAGAAACTATACAGGATTCCTGTGCTGTTATCCATCTCACTATCACAGGGATCAACATCCTGGATACAATAAATTATACAAATAATCTTACACATTCCAAAACATTGTGGAGTTGGGGGCTGAGAGGGGATGATCAAAAGAAAAGAAAAGAATGAAAATTTACCTTTGTGGGCAGCTTGTAATTGGCTCCTGCTACCCTAAAGTCTATCACTGAGTCTTTTGTGGGTGCTACTAACACATTGCCCCAGTGGAGATCACGGTGTTCGAACTCCAACTCTTGTTCAGCCACTGCCAAGCTGTAAGCAATCTGGGGAAGAGAGAAATACAATACATATTACTTACAAAGACAGTCATTTCAGACAGCACACTCCTTTTTTCCATTATGATGAACACTAAAGTATGCTTCTTTTTTATCAAATCATTTTGAGATACTTTATTTTTTACTTTATAAACTGATTATTATTACTTCTTTTTATTGTTGGTAAAACAATCTCAAACTATTTATCACCATTCCCATACATCTGACATGTGCAAAAACAACTTCAACCAAATGGTTATTGCATGAAATATGTCAATTTTCAATGTAAATTTTGTTTTTGAGGAATATAATTTCAAAACAAATTCTCTTAGCAAACAATTCCTCCAAGCCAGTGTTCCTGCTGCCTCAGGATCAGGCAGTGTGAACGGACACCATACACACATCATCGAAATGAGAGGTTCTGAAGGCCAAATTGCCTACTATAAGACACAGTCACATTTTCATCACCAAAATTAGGTATAATCCTTATTGCAGATGCATTGGTCATTATTTTAAATGTGTCAATAAACAAAAGAACAGGCGCATGTGGGTGTGTTCTTGGTTGGCAAGAAGAGAAAGAAGCATCATAATTTCTTAATTGCTCTCAACCTTGTGCCACAACACAACTATCTAAATAAAGATGGCAGTGCATTTGGTGTCAAATCAAATTTGATGTATAGATAATCAATCTAATAATAATAAAATGTCCCAAAATAATAAGTAATGCAATATCTATAACAAAAATATGTAACCAACAGAAAGAGAGAGAGAAAGAAAGAAAGAAAGAAAAGAAAGAGAGAGAGAAGAGAGAGAGAGAGAGAGAGAGAGAAGAGAGAGAGAGAGAGAGAGAGAGAGAGAGAGAGAGAGAGAGAGAAGAGAGAGAGAGAGAGAGAGAGAGAGAGAGAGAGAGAGAGAGAGAGAGAGAGAAAGAGAGAGAGAGAAAGGAGAGAGAGAGAAAGAGAGAGAGAGAGAGA
>NW_020872685.1:273552-286052 GCF_003789085.1 Penaeus vannamei
ATGAGAGAGAGAGGAGAGAAGAGAGAGGAGAGAGGGGCGGGGGAGGGAGGGGGAAGGAGAGGAGAGAGAGAGAGGAGAGAGAGGAGAAGAGGAGAGAGAGAGAGAATGAGAGAAGAGAGAGAGAGAGAGAGAGATGAGAGAGAGAGAGAGGAGAGAAAGAGAGAGAAGAGAAAGAGAGAGAGAGAAAGAGAGAGAGAGAGAAAGAGAAAGAGAGAGAAAGAGAGGAAAGCAAGAGAGAAAGAGAAAGCGAGAGAAAGAGAGAGAAAAGAGAGAAGAGAAGAGAGAGAAGAGAAAGAGAAGAGAAGGAGAAGAGAGAGAGACGGAGAGAGAGAGAAGAGAGAGAGAGAGAGAGAGAGAGAGAGAGAGAGAGAGGAGAGAGGATACAGAGAGAGAGAAGAAGAGAGAGAGAGAGAGAGAGATATGCTCTACTGGATGGGTGTTGTTTCACACCTTCCTTGCTCCTACAACACGCGAGCTTGTGTTTACCTCCTGTATCTACAGCACCAGAGGAAACAGCCACTTCGCGCTCCACACGCCTACGACACCCGAGCTTGTGTTTACCTATGGAACTTTCTCCTTGAGCAAGTCTGGCAAATTCACCCCCTTTGTCCCGACCGTATGAAGGACACCCAAGTATATGGTACTAGGCATCTCCGCCAGCAGGACAAGGAGTCGGTGGATATAAGGACATCCTGTCGGGCAGAAGGCAACAGAAGCAGACCAGAGAGCCAGCAGGAGCAGTCAGAACAAGTGGGGGCCATGCTCCGCCCTCCTCACTCAGGGCTCGGGGTCACTCTCGGGGGTCACACCTTTACCTCCCAATAAACCAACAACCCAAGACCCTTTCACCACCACCTCCACTGAGAGAGAGAGAGAAAGACAAGAAGAAGGACAAAGAGAAACAAAAGATGGAAACAATGAGAAAACTAGAAAAAAAAAAACATAGAGAGAGGAAGGACCACAAGATATTAGGAATGCTTCACTTGTACCGTGGCACTAGTTAGCCAATGAAAATGTACACGATGATATCCCATCAGTTGTGCCAAAATTTTGTTGGAGTCGTTTCTGAAGATTGGGCCAAACTGTAGTGGATGAGTAAGTAATCTAGTCACATCCAAATAAAAGTGTATACTAGATTAATGCTCATCCACCCCAGGATGCAATACCAGTGCAGACACTAGGACATCACTGAAGAAAACTGGAATGAAGATCTAATAAACTCTGCATATAAGTAAATAAGTAGGTAAATATACAAAAAAAAAAACATAAGTAACCCACCCCCCTTAAAAAAAAGAATAAATAAATAAATAACTACAAAAACAATAACAAAAATAATAATAATAATTAAATGTTCTGGCAACATGGTACATCTCATTACTCACTTTATTAATATACAGCTCTCAAACTTTTCTGAAAAGAACTTGTAAACTGATATAAAATTCCCAAGTTCTTACACTCAAAAAGACGTCTGTTTGACCTTATAAATGGAAACAAAACACAAAAAGAAAGAAAAGAAAGAAAAACTCTAACCTGAAAAAATACAGCCAGTGATTCCCCAGCATTGTTGAACACATAACTCTCCAAATCGCCTCCACCATGTCCAAACTCCAACACGATATAGAGCTGTGAATCAGGGAAGAGGTCCGGTCGGTCATTTTCGGAACCTGGAAGCAAAGAATGATCAGTCCGGGGTAACAAAAACAGCAAAGAGTGACAGAAAGTATATAAAAGAAAAGAAAAACAAAATAGGAAAGAAGAAAGTAAGAAAGAAAAGAAAAAGAAAGTAAAAACAAAAGAAGAAAGTTAAAAAAGAAAGAAAGAAAACAAAATGCAAGAAGAAAAGAAAGTTAGAAAAAGAAAGAAAGAAAGAAAGAAGGATAGAAGGAAAGAAAGAAACAAAAAAAAGGAGAGTTGAGATTTCCAATTGAGAAAATGGAAAAGAGAAGAGAGAAGAGATACGAAATAAAACAGGCAAAATGAGAAACAAGAAAAAATATATAATAAGAATGGAAAGGTGAGAAGTACAGACAGACAAAAGCAGAATGAATGAAATGGGAAGGGATGGGAAGGAAGGGCAGGAAGGCGAAAAGGAGAAAAGGATAGATGAATTGAAGGGAAAAGAAAAATGGGAGGAGAAAAAAAGTAAGACGGAAAATAAAACACAATAGGTATAAAACACACAGAAAATGGATATTTTGGTCAAATATTGTTTTTTTTTTCTTTCTTATCACAAGTTGATTAAACATACCCCCACTCTCATGACCATGAATAACAGTCTTTATTTATCTTTTTATATCAAAAAAACATATGAATATGACTTTGAATCACACAAAAAAATCTTTACACATTAACGCAGAGCTTACAGATAATGTGGATTCATGTCGCAGCATATGGGTCATTCATGTCATATTGATGTGCACATTACATTTCATTTTGCTCTTTATAAGAAACTCTCATGTCTAACCCACATGCCTTATGCAAACATCCTCGAACTTCATAAAAATGAGATCTTCACAAAATTAATCTCGTATTTTGTAAAATTAAGATTTCAATTTTTCCTTTTTCTTTTTTCTATCCTTCAGTAATACAACATCCAATATTGTCAACAGAATGTAACATACCTTATTCATTCAAATAGACTCTAATATACATACTCAGGCTACTACTTCAATAATACACATCATCCATCTCTGAATATCCATGAATAATTCAAATCATGTTTTCCATACAAGTGATATATACATAAAAAAATTATATCACTTTGTTGGTGTGGTGTGACATGTGTTACACACTGCATGTGACTGTAAAAGGCCCAGGCCGCAAATACCAAGTGAGCACCCATATTCTCCTAAAGGTTATTATTATTATCATATTAAGCTATATAATGAGCCACACTGAAAAAATCGAGATTTATACCACCAAAGGTGTCAGTGCAGGTTAACATACTGTTAAGGAAGAATGAATAAAAGAAAGTCAGCTAATTACGGAAGAAAAACATGTTAGCTGATGTTTTAAATTTATCAAGAGTCGAAGAAGTTACAATCTCTGAAGGCAATCTATTCCAAAGTCTACAAATAGCAGTAAAAAAGCATCTAGAAAACTGACTTGTAGACGATCGACTTACATCAAATGTCATTGAATTGAGTCATAGAACTTCTGGTAATTCTTGCAGGTTGATAAAAATCAGGTAAAATCTTATAGAGGGGATGTGAATTATCGGTTACAATCTTGTATAAAACTGAAAGAGCCCCAATAACTCTATGATGTCCAATGTCCAAATTTAAGTCAGACAGGAGAAATTTAAAAGAATTAAAAGAACAATCAAGCAGTCTTAAGTGTGAGTCTGCAGCAGATAACCACACAGAAGAACAATACTCAAAATGTTAAAATCCTTTCAATCTACTGGAAGAAAGGATGAAACTTCAACAACCACGAATATCTCAAAGAAAAAAAGAATCTACAGAAAGTTTTCTTTCAAAATTGAGGAAATACTTTGCACCCAATCCATAAACCTCAATAAGCTAATCTTGCAAGATTGAACAAGCAAGATGTCTTAAGATAAACAACTAATATTACATACCTTTTTCTTCATGGTATAAATCCCACATATTCAGAAGATCTTGCATATAACAACCCTGGACACACCAAGAGTTTAGCACATTTACAAAGTTTTCAGTCCAATTCGACTCATTTTCAGACTTTCTTAAATTGCTCAGTTCCCTGCAAGTTTCATAATGAAATTAAATTATTATGATGAAATTAAATTATGGTATGTATACACAAAATTTCAAATTCCAATAAGATCAGGTATATGTAGTTTGTAAGTATCTATCTAAGGTTTGTTGGTTTTGACTCAAAAAACAGAATTTGGCTTACAGAGATATGACAATTTCAGAGACAATTTCCCCAAACTTCTTCTGTGGTTCCCCATTAACTTCAAAATCTCCTTCGATGGGCATGATTTTGAGAACAGTTGCCCCTTCAAGGTTGCTTGGGTTTGGCCGTGTCATAAAAACTTCTCCATATACACCCTCTCCAATCTTCTTACAACTGACAAGACGGCTGCAGGGAAAATTTAATAATTTGTCACATGAATGCTCTCTGTAATAAGTTACACAATATTGTCTATATACACTGCTACTTTTGCTAAAGGTCTAAATATTATGATACTTAAAAATGATAGACTTCATAGCTAACAGTACTTGTAGTTTATATCAAGACACTAATCTTGTTAAAGAAAGGCAAATCCCTCAGAATCTTTCAGAAAATTAGCCAAGTATCAACGCACATATCTCTAAATAGAAAACTTAACCTCAAAATCTCCACTGCTAAATAGTCTTATCTACATTGGTTTTAATCATATCTTATTTATCAACAAGCTGGGGAGTAAGGATCAGCTGAGGAATTGCATTTATTAGTAGTTAACAAAAGTCCCTTTTTTAAAAGGAATTATGTACTCAAACTCTGACAACTGAATTACTTTTTTTAATGATTACCTCTCTGTGAAACACTCATCGATGGGGACTGGAGTAACTTGACTGCACAGCTTGAGAACATACTCCCTGGGGTCAGAGGGTATGGCAGGCTCAGTGGTATCAATGCTGACCACTGTATGGAAGCTTGTGTGTTGTGAAGAATGCAAATCCACTTCATGTGCAATTCCCATCTGATGTATACGTCTACCTGAAGGAGAAATATATACAACTAATACATGCAATTCCAGTTAATCCGCTTTTTCATCACTGATAATTTGTGTATGCATAGGTAATAGCACTTGACTCTTCTGTTGTAAAAAAAGCTAAACTATAAAATCATTTAGAGATAAAATAAGAACGAGTATTCTTGAAGGTTGTGTGCACTGCTGATAAGAATTATAATTCTAATGAACCAAAGGGGGGTGGGATATTGGCAGAAGGCTAAGGTGATGAGAACATGCAGTCATGAGAATTTCAGCTGAGGGTCTGGGTCATAGGAATGACTTACCATGACTACAAAAAGCTTTTGGACAGTGGCTATACTTAGAACGCATTTAGGAAGGGGCTCTTGTATTATTTCCATCGGTAAACAAGTGTAGAATATACCATCTGACAACTATAAGTGGAAGAGTGCTGGTTGCTAAGAGACCACTGTTTCTATGCTTAGAAATCCAATCACAGCCATCATAAGAGGCAGTGCAGGGTGTATGACAACAAATTGAATATTACAAAATATAAACGAATGATACAAACAACAAATAGTTACTTTTTGTTAATGTTATTACATAGATTACAGATTCCCTAGAGAGATGATATGCAAGGAAAACATTCTATTACCATCTTGATAAAGCATATCAAACGACAAATAACATTGTGAAGGGAAGGTAAGAAGCCGTGACCATAAACGAGTGCTTTATGTGCACCCACTGGCTTACAAGCCACACACCAGGAAGTCACCAGTCAAGTAAGCCTAATGCCTTGATTTTAAGGGCCATGTGTGGGCAGTGAAGCACCCACATCCAGTGGAATTTAGCTCCCAGACTCATTAATGGAGAATGCCTAATACAAACCCACCAAAAGATAAGTTTACAATTTGTTTTGAGGCTAGGTAAGGTGGAAATATTAAAAAGAAATAAAATGGTAAATGTGCAGCTGATATTGGGCTTCCTTCTTCAATTTATTTTTGGAAAATATTGAAATGTCAAAGAAAATTCTCAGCCACTCTAACAGTATTCAGCAGGCTTTTGGTGGACTATCACAGGAAAATATGGAAAAATAAACATGCTATGACTATTTTCCTGACCCCTTACACATTTTAAGTTATTTGTAATAAGCTGCCTGGCATATCCACTGCCATGTACTTTCAAGTGTACATATGTGTAGTTTGTGGGGAGCTGTTGTTTCTGTTACAGGCCTATCAAAATACTTTCACTACACACATTATGTAGATCATACTTGTGACTACATTTATATCACCTGAAACACAGCTAGTACTAACAAAATATATTTAATAAATTTACATTTTAAAAGATACAAACTACAATAAAACGATTACACACAATGATAGCAATAATGCTACTACAATAACTTACTCATATCCAGCGGAATTGCTGATATCCGCCCCCCAGTTCTTCGTCTGTGGCCATCAGACACAAAATGTACTGTTTGACGACGGATGCCTAGAATAAAAAGTTCCTTAATAATACAATACATGGTTAATGGTTGAAACAAATAATTATCCTAGACATCTAAGGTCATATAGCACTTTGGTAAAATATTGTGGTGAAAAGGGTAAATGAGTTAACGATTAGTATATAAAGCATTAAATGTCAAAGGTTATAGTGTTATAGGATAGTATGATAGGGAAAAGGGTAAAGAGGGGGTGGAAATGATGTAAATCGGACATTAATAAAGGGTAGGTAGGGGTATAGGGCGATTGGATGGAATGAGGTGTAATTGTTGTTGGGGAAGTTACAGTAACATTTCTTTAAGGAAAAACAGGTAAAAGAGCTGTTATGAAGAAAGAAAGAGGGGTAGGGGGAACTTGCAGGGGAGGAGGATGGATATCAGCAAATACTTTGAGTATAGAGGGACTGAGAATAGAGGGATTGGAAAGTTAATGAGGGAGCTGAACATTTTTTGGGGTCATGTCTGGGAATTTTTGGATGTCTTCAAGAGTTTCTGGAGGGGATTTGGGAAGGGAGGTCTGAGAAACAAAGGATCTCTTGTGAGGAGAAGAGGGGATAGATGTTCAAGGAGCATATTGAGAAGGAGGGTGTAGGAGAGGGTGTGGAAGGCAAAGATAGAGTAGAATGTTTAGGTTGTAGGGGGAGGAAGGGTAGGCATCAGAGAAGTGTTAAGAGATTATAGTATCTTGATTTAGAATGGAAAAGGGATTTGACTGAGGGATAGGAAAAGTAGAAGTAGGATGGTTCAGGGTAGAGGGAAGACATCTGGGTGAGATGCAGAAACATCTTGTGGAAATTGTGTGTGTGTGGGGGGGGGTACAGAGCAAAGATGATTTGGAATAGGTAGAGAGAAAAGCCTCATCATTGTGAATCTCAGTTTGTATCTGAGAACTGATATCTCACATTCATGCTTATGGGCATGGCAGCTCTTAAAAAACACATTATGGGAGTCAACTCAGTTGGCACATGTAAGTGCATATGTACTGCCCACTATGTGCCCAGGTTGGGCACATAGAGGTCAGTGGTCTGTTGAGTGACAGTGTTGAGTTAGGTGGCCAAAATGTCAATATTTCTGACTGATGAGGAAGGGCTTGATATGGTAGGACATGGTAGGTCAATCTACCAATATAAATGTCTGTGGAAGCTAATCTTGGCAATATTGACATGGGACTTGTGCTGGCCTCTGGGAGGAACAGTGTAGCACTGTACTGCTACTGCATCATAAGCAATAAGGCAGGTAAGTAGGTCATTTTCACAATCTGACCAGTTCTTGTCATATATGGGACAATTAGTTGGGGGATAGAAACAGTTCCAGTTAAAGTATTAAGAGAGAGGTGAGGTCCGGCAGGAATGGGTTTACCAGTAAGGTCAGTTAGGGTAGCCAGTGCACAAATTTGTGATTCTGATGTTACTGATCTTCTACTACAGTAGAAGATGGAGAAGAGAATGTTGGCAAAGAAGAAGGGTGCATTCTGGAGGTTGAGTAATAACCTGAGTTGGTTGTTTCAGAATGGATAGAATTGTCAATAAATGTCAAGGAGGGGGTATTAGTATCAGTGGTGAGAGCCATGGACAAAGGAGGGGCAGGATTTGGAAAACCATCAAATTCCAAATCAGACCAGCTAGTTGATGAAGGGGTATGCCTTAATACCTTTATTAAGGGTAATGAATCTTCATTACTGGCCATGGCGAGTCTGAATAAAACAGGCAAATGAAGCGGTCTACCCTCAAGGTCCCTATAAGGTATAAGGGGTAGACAATTAACCAAGGGAATACAGTGCCAATGGCTCCCAGAGGCCATTCATGACTGTCATAAAGCCAGCGTTTCATCCTTTCTGCACGGCTCTCACACCTAAGGAATGGGACAGAAGAAGGGGATGAAGATACAGAAGAGGCAAGGAGAAGAGGAAAGACTAAACAAAATTAGATGAGGTGAGGGCTGAAGTCCAAGGCTCCAGTCTCCTAAGATCCCCAACAACAACAGTGAGCAAGGTATTGGGAGGGAAAGTATAACAAAATGACTCCTTTCTCTCTTTCTATAATAAAACCTTCAAAGACAGGGAACCATTTCTTCCCTGACCGAACAAATTGAATCTACAGGAAATAATGAATCAAACAAAAAATGAAGTGGAAATAAAAAATACCTGTTTCATCCGGTCTGTGAGGGATCTGTAAAAGAAAAGAATCAAGAATATATTACATAAAATGACAATAATAAATCAATGGGTCCCTTCCTTTTCTCCTGACAAGATAAATGAATTCAAGTTAGGTTTACATTTTGACAGTGAAAGTGTGCTCTTCGAATGCTATCTAGTTTGTATTTGTCTGTATACTTCAGGGATGGATGAAGGAGAAAGAAGAGAGGAGGAAGAAAAGCATTTACACAATGCCATTCTTGAATTTTCAATACAGGCTATAAGAGTACACAAAATAATCTAAATATAAATGTTATATCTTACCTAAACTACATTAAAAAATGTTCGGACATGTATGCCTGCATATGAAGTGAAAATATGCTTCTTTACAGAAATGACTAGCATGTCATATACCATAAAAAAAAAATGTTATTTTCAAAATTTCAAATTTCAAAAGCTTTACAAAATGGAAAATTTACCTTTGCTGCAGCCATGCTAAGACAGGATCTTCTCCAGCCCTTGCCACCCTTCATGGGAATCATACACTGTACTTTCACACTTCTGCATACATCTTCCAGTTCCTCTAACTCCAAAAGAGAATTCTCATAAATGCTGCTTTCAGCCAAGTGACAGGAATCTCCCCTGGGTGGTGCTTGTTCTTGAGAATCTATACATTTTTCACTTGAACTTATTTGCTTTGCATTCTCAAGATCTCTATCAGTGACTTGTGGTTCCTCAAAACCAACTGGTTCTTCATTGTCTGCTTTTGAAATATTGGTATCTGAGGTATCAAATATGTCTTCACTTGCTTCTAGTTTACAGTACACCAACTGGTTACCTCTCCTTTCTTTCCTGGTCTGGAAGTCAGTAAATACTGTAGAATTTACTGACCCAAAACTCATTGCATTGGCCTCTAAACCCTGTACACTTTTAGCAGACATTCTGCTGAAGTCTTTCAGACTGAGTTCTTTGAGATCAGATTGATTCTGAACTCTACTTGTATTGATATAGTTTTCATTCTCACATTGAGACTTGGTTGCACTTTCATCCAAATTGTTCTTGCACAATCTTGCAGATTTCCTTCTCAATAACTTTGGAGATGACACAGATGTCTGTTGCTTCATGGCTAATAATCTTCCACTTCTTCTCTTCACCAGTGAATTTTCTGCCACAATGACACTACTTAAATCAGCATCTAACATGAACTGGAATGTGTTTTCTGCAGGCTCACAATGGCTATTTCTATTTGATGGATTCAAGGAAGCATTATCCTTCCTTTTTTTTCGAAGACTCAGCTTCTTAGGAGGTCTTCTTGGAATGACAAGTGAAGTGTCTGTGTCTGAAATCTCCAAGTGAATATGATGCTTTGCACGAACTCTCCCTTTAGATATCCTTTTTTGTCTCCCTATGACTAAAGACTTTTCTATGCTTGATAATAGATTTATAGAAGTACATTTAGTATTTTCTGGTGCTGCCACTACACTGTCCACTGAGGTATCATAATTTTTAGTCTGTCTGGGAGCTTTCAACCTGAGTCTAGTCAGAACTGGAGAAGGCTTAGCCCAAGATTTTTTAAGTGATAATTTTGAGCCTAATTGCTTTGTGTTTTTTCGATTTCTTTTGTACATGTGAGCTAAAGACCTTTCTAAAGTGGAGAGGTCTGCTGAAGATTCAAATTCATTTCTAATCTCAACAGCAGCTCCTTTCTTTTTTCTAGTAGTGACTTTATTTGTCAGCGTTCTAGCAGTGCCTACATTCCTTAAACCTATGACCTTGCTAAGTTCGACACTAATTTCTGGTTCACTATTTTCAGCATGACAAAAACTGTTTTTCTGCGCCTTTGCACTGTAATGAGTTGGTATAACTACCCCCTTGAATGGGCCACTCTCCAATTCCAAAGAACTATTATAAAACCTTTTTACTTCACTCTCACTATCTCTATAGTTTTCATTTTGATGGCATCTGGAAATGATTCCTATTGCTTCAGATGCCACAGCTGGTGAACTGTCTAAAGACTTACAATTTATTTCTGAGTTGCAGGTCTCATATCTGCTTTCTACAGATTGTTCACTTTGACCTTCATGATTTGAGTGGATGTTTGATTTAGATTTAAAAGACATTGGAGATTCAAAATTTGATGAATTACTAAGAGCAACAAGGTAGCTTTCCTTTGGCACTGGAGATACTAAGTGTTCAAGAGTTGGAGTTGATGGCATGCTCCATGTTTTCCCATTTTTTAACACCGCCTTCTGCCGGCTGATGTCTGCTGGAGTGCTTGTTATCACATCACCTTTATCACTGGACTTTCCCCTAAGCCCTTCCTTAGGTTTATGCTGAACCTCCAAAGGGCTTTCTACCATCTTCTCTTCACTGATATTCTTCTGTGTTCGACAGACTGGAGGTGTGGTAAAGGTCGTTATTCTGTGCAGCTGGATAACTGGTACCTTAAATGTAGTCCCAGAAGGAAACAGTGAAGCAACCTCTTGCATTTCATCTTGGCAATGGTCTGCAATAACTGGTGGTTTTGCCCCTTTTTTATTCTTCCTTGTAGATGCCTTTCCACCAGTCTTTCCAGCAGCTTTACTCCTTGAAGCTTTGGTTTCTTTTTTTTCTTTTTTCCTTTTGTTTGCTCTTTTATTTTCAATGTTTTTCTTAGATTCTTTGGTGGGCGAAATAGGCTTTGTTTCTTCTTTGTGATCATGATTTTGTGCTGCTGCTGTTGAACAAGCTACTGAAGAAAAGAGGGACTGATACAAGATACCATCAGCTTCCAGTGAGCTTCCAGCTGACGATGAAAGGTGGTTACTACTATTTGCAACCACAGAGGGAAATCTGAAATGAATTAAAACAAAAATGAAATTTTTGAAAATATTTCTGTCTTTCATTTACTTTCCTATGAGATTTAATTGTCTATATTTAATCAATGTCTACACTGATAATGTCCTTGCAATAATTTTTACACTTTTTTTATTCCATAATTCAAGTAGCATTTGTTACTCAATATCTCCATAACAAAAAAATTGTCTAATGAATTGAAAATTTAATTATAAGATCTTGCCACCTTACAATGCTAGTGTCCTTAAACAAATCACTAAAATGCATCATAACATTGGCTTCTTTTTGCTGCATATGATTAACTTTCAACATAGGAATCCTGTTTTCTTTAAAAGAAAACAAAATAAAATAAAATAAAACATATCATCAATGTCTTTGTTAGCAGTAGTACAACTACGGGTCATTCTGCCTATATCTAATTTTATAAATAATAATAATAGTAATAGAAATTAAAACTTTACTTCTTAAAAATTCACAGAATGATCAGATCAAACAAACCAAGTAACAAGGACCTTAAAGAGCTTGCAGAGGAATCTATGTTTAAACAGAATTCATAAAACAAATCTACAAACAAAAGTTACTGTCAACATCATCAATTAAAAGTGTCATATTCATGGTGACTTAAGTAGATTAACATATTCCAAGTAAACATTATCATTATTCATTTAGTATTTTAGTGATGTACTACACTATATAACTTTCCTGAAATGAAAAGCTTCATAAATGTAAAAAAAATAATAATAATAATAATAATAATAAAAAATAAAAAAATATTTAAAAATCCAGTGATACTTACTTTACCTCTTTCAAGAGTTTGTCAAAAGTATCATTGGCAGAGTTATGACTGCTGCTGAGAGTACTGTTTAACAGAGAGTTTTTCACAGCTAGTGGTCTTCGCTGTTTAGCGGAAACTTTGTGTTTTAACTTTTTCAGTTTACCACGATCCTGAAAAGAACAAATAAACAAGGTAATTACCTTAAACTGATTTTGGCATAGACTGAGCCAAGTTATTTCTAGTCCCCATAATTACCAAGAAATGAAAGTAACTCCATACCATCTTAACAATACTACATAAACTTTCCTCTGTATCGCCACCTGTTCATACTTAATCATGTGCAACACCTGATACACACCTATCATGATGTAAAAGATAACATACTATTAATACCAACACATTGTAAAAATGTTAGCACAGACATGGGTATTACCATCAATTAACTCCCATGTCCAAGGCAACTCTGCAAAAGCCACTACCTGTTTATGTAGTGTAGCTTATTATGCACAATACATAATAGCAAAGGCTGTAAAAGCAAACCACTTTTATGATGTATCACTATCTTATAATCATAAACCTAACCTACTTTACA
>NW_020872685.1:293552-303552 GCF_003789085.1 Penaeus vannamei
CTTATTATTCTTATAAAAAAAATTTTTTTTGGCAAATTCTCACATACTTGGCAACACTGGGTAAACTGTATATAAAGATATGAGTATAAATATTCTCAATGTTATTTTTAAACATATTTTTGAACAAAATCAGAAAATTATATTTGGGCTACACATATAGAGAGAGAGATGGCTACTGGGGAATGAGGTAAGGGAATTGGGGAAGGTGGTGAAGTATCAGGAAGAATGTCAGGAGGGAAAGGATACGGAGAAGGACATTGTTATAACAGAAGGGATTCACGTAAGCATTCAGGTGGGAATAGAAAGGATAATGGGAAACAAAGAGGGAATGGTGCAGGAGAAGATGAGGATGAGATGTGATGGGAGACAGTGGGAGGAAGAAGGGTAGGGGAACTTGAAGAGGATGGACATCAGCAAAAAACTTTGAATGTATAGGGATTGAAAGGTGGATGAAGGAGCAGCGCATTCTCGTGAGTCATGTTTAGGAATTTTTGGATGTCTTTGAGTTTCTGGAGTGGAATTAGGTGGGGAAGTCTAAGAAACAAAGGTTCTCATGTAAGGAAGAGAAGAGGGGATAGATGTTCAAGGAGCCTAGGAAGGGAAGAGGGGATAGATGTTCGAGGAGCCTAGGAAGAGAAAAGGGGATAGATGTTCGAGGAGCCTAGGAAGAGGAGGGTATTGGAGAGGATGTGGCAGGCAAAGATGGAGTGGGATATTTAGGTTGTCTGGTGCGACAGATAAAGTGAAGCGAAGGGGTAGGCATTGGGGAAAAGGTAGAAATTGGGAGTGTCCGGATTTAGACTGGAAAAGGAATTTGACAGGGGGAAGAGGAGTAGTGGCCATGACCTGGTTAGGCACATAGAGGGCAGCAGGCTGTAGAGTGACAGTGTTTGGTTGGGTGGCCAAAACGCCAACATTTTTGACATTGACGAAGAACAGGTCAATACAGGGCAGGACACTACCAATATAAACTTCATGGCAATATTGGTGTATGACTTATGTTGGCCTATGGGAGGAATAGTGTAGCACTGTACTGCCACTGCATCACAGTGAACAAAGCAGGCAAGTAAGTTGTTTTCACATTCTGACCAGTTCTTGTAGATGCAACAATCAGTTGGGGAGACAGAAACAGTTCTTGTACTAGAATTAAGATATGAGTGAGATTTGGCAGGAATAGGTTTGCCAGTGAGGTCAGTCAGGGTAGATAATGCCTGAGCTTGGGACTCAGATGTCACTGTGACGAGGGTGTGAACGATCAGAACAGCTGCAAAATGAAACTTTGCCTACTTATTTATAGACATTGTTCAAGGAGAAGGGTATTGTCAGAGTAGGGGCAATAGGAGGAATCTCAAAAAATAAATTCCATTTGTCTGGACCAAAAAGAGTACTCAAAAGGTTTGCAGAGGTGGAAGCAGTGGAAGAACAAGGGTGGAAAGAGGATGAGGTGGTGTGGAGTGAGGTAGCACTATGGGGAGAACGACAATAGGGATAAAGAGTACACAGTTTGTACTTGTTCTGTATGCGACTCTTTGCAGTTTTCCTTGAACATTTCATGTATATGCATAATACATACATCCCATTACATGTACAATACCGGAAATTCATAACTGTTGTTGTCAAATGTAAAAGATTTGAGTAATGTCTTATTTGTGTGCTTTATTGATACTTCTGCAACTTGTTGCTTATAATGGATCAGCATGTATCAACTTCTCATTCAGTTACCCTATTCTTCCAAAGTTTATTTTGATTTCTTTCTGATGACTTTCTTAGAATATAAATTGAAAAAATATATATATAAATAAAAAAAAAAATAATAATAATAATAATAGTTATAACAATAATAGAATAAAATAAATGAATATAATAAATTAAAATCTCATTCAGTTACCCTAATCTTCCAAAGTTTATTTTGATTTCTTTCTGATGACTTTCTAAGAATATAAATTGAAAAAAATAAATCAACAAAAAAAAAAAAATAAATGAATAAATAAAAAATAATCAAATGAAATAAATGAAAATAACAAATTAATACATCTAAGTCTGATTTCAAACATTTTAAAAGACACAAATACTAAAATTTCATAATTTTCCAGACTTGTGAAGAAAATTCCATGATGTTCAAAGGCCTGGAAATTTTAAATTCAATTTCTATGATTTTCCATGATTTCAAGGACCTGTACAAACCATGAAAGTAGACAATGAAGAAGGCTGTGCAGTAGATGGAGTGGAAAATTTTGGGATTGAGAAAGGGGTGCATTCTGAAGGTTAAGTAATGACCTAGGTGGGTTAAAGGAGAGGCAGGAGTTAGAAACCAAGTGAAATCAAATTCGGATTGGCTAGTTGATGAAGGGACAAGCCTTAATTGTGAGGGTAAAAAATCTTCATTATTGGCCATGGTGATCCTGAAATAAATGGGAAGAAGAAACAGTCTATCCCTCAATCTCAAAAAGGGGTTAGAGCAAGACTAGGGTATTAGCCTTGGGAATACCTTGCCCAGGGTTCCCAGACGCCATTCATGACTGACACAAAGCCAACTTATTACCCTTTCAGCATGGCTCTCACACCTTAAGAAGTGATGAAGAAAAGAAAAAAAGGAGAGGGGGATAAGAAGACCATGCAAAATTAGGCCCAAGGTAGGGGTGATCCCCAAATTGGACCCCAGTCTCCTACACCTAAGGCTCCCCTATGACAACATTCCCCATGGCCTGTCCCAAGACTGTAGAGTATTTTTCTTGCACTGGGAATATTACATTTTTTCATGCACGGAAAACATTATTTTGTCTACCTTTGAGCAGACATATCTGCAGACGGATGATGAAACAATTGCATGGAAAGGTCAAAAGAATTATATGTGCGGAGGATGATTTTAAAAAAGAACTAAGCATGCGTGGAAAGTTACCCGAGAACTACACTTGCACAGACAGAATTTGACCAAATAATTTTTGTGCGGGGAACATAGAACAAACTCTACAGTCTGGGCCAGTGCCTAAAGACCATATCCAGTCATGGCAACTTAGATAGATAAATGGTTTTTATGAATATTACTACACTTGCCGATTAACCTAAAAAAAAGGAAAAGAAAAATAATATATAGATTAATAAACAATTTTAATTAATTAATTATCAATCAGTGACAAATGACCTACTGATATAGAACCCTTGACATATGCTGTTCATCCCTACATTAGGCCTTGACAACCTTGGTTATCGGTAAAGGTTACAGACAACGACGTGTGTAGATAGAGAGAAATGGACACGCCATCTTATAGAGCAGAAGAAATAGTGGGATAGAACATAGTTTAAGCTGCAGCAGCCTTGTAGTCACCACTAAATGACCAAAATATAACGTGCTTATGTGGGAGGGTGTGTTGCTCTCTGTAACAATTACCCAATTATTAACTTAATAATATGCATTAATCTCTTGCCATTTTCCATCAAAAGTATTGGCAATGTTTATGAAGCGATTTTACCCATTTGAAATTCCTTATTACTTCAGCCGTTCCTGAGAAATCCAAACCTATCACCTTATGAACCAAAAACCTTCCTAAACCAGGGGCTTCAGCCCCAGACCCAGATCTAATCTCTATTTCCCTATTTGGGCTCCATCCCTGGACCCAGCAACTGATCAACAAGGACTTGCCTTTCATGCAACATTTGTACAAGCTATATCCCTTATTTCGCATTTTATTTTACTTTGCCTTCGAGAGATTATTTCATGAATTTGTGCGTGCAATCTCTCTCTTTGATTATTAGCGCAAAATTACATTTACCTTTATTTGTATACCAACGTATTACATGTTGCACAATTTTCTTATCACAAACTTGCGAAGGTAATACCATAGCTGAAGTATCTTATTTTCGGTCATTCTGTCTATAACAGGCAAATCTTATCTCATACTAAATGGCTGTGGGATGCTGAAATTATACAGATTCAAACTGGTCTAGAACCTTTGTTTGTGAAGATTTGTGGTCACAGATCCCCAGGTGTTCAAGTGCCACCTGTCCACCCACACAAAAAGCTTTTTCAGATTCTATAGTAGTAAGGAGTGGCGAGGGACAGGCTTATAAACAGCAATCAAGACAAATTATATATCCTGAATGCACATAATCTTGAAAAAAAATGTGTAAGAGAGGCATCCTATCTGCCTTGCCGCGCTGGGCTGTGGCAGGATAACGAACAAGTCACTTCTAAGGTATAAAATCTTTTTCTGGCGCTTTAAGGAGGCAGTTCTTGGCATTACCGTTGCGAAGGTGAGTGTCATGGTTCCTCCCTGGCAAAAATCTCGCCTTGAAAAGGCTAGCAAACTACCGGACATATGGGTCCCAATCTGCAATTACTTCCTGCAGATCAACGGAAAATATACTGGTAACAAACTAAAGACAAATATATGTTTCTTTATACAAATACTGCTCTAACATTCTGAATTCAGATATGAGGCCAATCTGTCAATTTGGAAAAAAAAACTGACGATGCAAAACTCCCGAAAAGTTTCAAAGAAAAAAATAATAAATTCTTTCTCAGATTCAAAGGCTTAAGATAGGCTTTACTTATGGCAGAACACACCGAACATTTAACGCTTGTATTTACAAAAGTTCGTAATATTCTCAATGAGCTGTGTGCTTTCATACTTTCCAATTACTTTGACAAGAATCTTTACTTACATTTACTACGCGTCGATGGCTGAGCACAACTAGTCCGATACTAGTAAGTTGAGTATAAAGTACTAAAATAGATAATAGAAATATACTGACAGTTGATTGAGTTATTATCAGTAGCATCATCACATGCTTTTGGTGATATAATTTGTTTACTGAACTGACCATATTGTTACAATTTACAAATATTTATCGAAGATCCGTACCTAGGAAATACAATTTCGTTAAGGACTTCGGACATTTCACGGCAAACTTTCTGATTGGTCGTACTTTGAAAACCTGCGTCGCTATTGGTCAATTCATCTCGCGACATCTAGCGGGACTTTCAAATTGTCGTTTCAGTGAGCATGTCAACCTAAGCTTGTTTCTAGTCCTCGACTTTCTAACCAATATATAAATAGCTTAGTTTATCCAATACTTCGTTGCTTAACAATTCTAGTGTCTCTCCCAATGGTTTCGTAAGGTTCAAACAAAGGGAAGTGGGGACGTGGATCACCCCCTATGCTCTTCCGTGTACAGCGCACAACACTTGTGGCGTTATGTAGTCGCTTCTTGATAACATCGTCATTTTATGTTTTTTTAGTGGTCTTGGTCGTCCTTAACAGATCTGAGGTACATTCATTTATGTAGATTTTGAGTATTAAAGAAATACATTAACACATGATATGTTATTCAAGTCAAACCTTGTGTTTATCTATTTAATAACGCTAGGTGCAAAATCAATAGGCTTAGCAAAATGTCTCTAAGAATATTTTCGTATATACAGTCATATGTCTGTCTGAGTTTGCACAATTCATGTAGGCAGCAAAAGGGTCATGTGCTTTGGTGTGCATTTTAGCCTTTTCCTGCAATGTCTACGTTCCTTCTTCACGGAAACCCCCTACGGCATTTTCTCTCTCTCTCTCTCTCTCTCTCTCTCTCTCTCTCTCTCTCTCTCTCTCTCTCTCTCTCTCTCTCTCTCTCTCTCTCTCCTCTCTCTCTCTCTCTCTCTCTCTCACACACACACACACACACAGATATGACTTTCGATTGGATTTCAGCATCTAAATATTTCTCCCCAAAAGCTCTTCTGATAGACCCTCTGTATACTGCCACGAGCAGATATCTGGATCCCCACGTTTTCCTTGTCTTGAATACTGTTCTCGATCAGCCTTGCAATTTATGATAATGTAAAGCAACTTTCAATCTGCCCATGTGCAAGCTAAAAGGGTTCCAGAGCCCTTACAAAACAAGTCCGAGAGACAGGCTCCATTTAACAACCTATTTTACCATCAAGGCAAGCCAGCATTTGACTGTAATCTGTTGGTCGAAAAGCCATAAAATTCAGAGACGTTTGCCGTGGACCAAAAGTTCTGCACTTTTTAAAAACACTTACTTCGAGTTCACTGATTTCATCTAGATCCACTAATAATTGGTCTGATTAATAACAAACAAGGAAAATTACTCGTAAGATCTTATTGTTGCAAAAGATATTTTGGGTGAGTTGACCATTTCCAGTACACGTATAAACGAATCAATAGCCAATCAAAATGATGTAGTTGGTATACTATAATCACGATCAGTATCACAATTTATGAGATCCAGTCATCTTGGCTGTAACTATCTCTTGCTATTTCCTTTACTATTCAATCATCTTTTATGTATATTTCCTTGTGTTAATTGTTGTGGTAAATATTACACATTACGCCAGTTTCCAATCCACGTTTTTATTCCTCAATGTTTCTGTGTAACATCTACACAGAACAGTAAGCGCATTTCTTTCTAAATTGCCAGATCTCTCTATGATCAAAAGATTCTCCACATCGATAACTAATCTGTTCAAGACCACCTGTTTTTCCTCGTAATGATTCAAAGCAACACTTCACTCTCGGTGTAAATCATAGAAATGACATTCAAACTACACGCTATGAGTTGAAATCATTCTAAGAAAAAAAGAAAAAAAAAAAAAAAAAAAAAAAGCTTCATGTTTCAGTCTCGTTCCAACTGACTGGCCTTTGACGCGGGAAATACAAACAGTAACTTCCCGCGTCTTCCGCACTGGCAGCCATTTTTTCAGTTATATTGTGAAATGCCATAAATAAAGCCACATAAATAAATACACATACGAGTCTCTCTCTCTCTCTTTCTCTCTCTCTCTTCTCTCTCTCTCTCTCCTCTCTCTCTCTCTTTCATTCTCTCTCTCTCTCACTCCCTCCTCTCTCTCTCTCTCCCTCTCTTTCTCTCTCTCTTTCTCTTTCTCTCTCTCTTGTTCTCTCTCTCTCTCTACCCCTCTCTCTATCTCTATCCCTCTCTCTCTCTTTCTCTTTCTCTCTCTTTCTCCGTCAATCTCTCTCTCTCTCCTTCTCTCCCTCTCTGTCTCCCTCCCATCTCTCCTCTCTCTCTCTTCTTTCTCTCTCTCTTCTCTCCCCCCCCCCCCCCCTCTCTCTCTTCCTCTTTCTCTCTCTCTTTCTCTTTCTCTCTCTCTTGTTCTCTCTCTCTCTCTTCTTTCTCTCTCTCTCTTTCTTTATAGTGTAAACTGTGCACGATTCGCTCATCATGCCTGGTGTCACAGCAGCACTTCCATATTACCAGCTGTGAGATGTCCATTATTCTTGAATCTCTCAGTTGTCCAATCCTCAATCTCTCATACAACTTTTTTCTTTATTGTCGTTGCAAAGAGCTAATGATATTGCATAGTTTTGTCCTTCATAAGGAAATGCTAATTTGGCCAACTACTCAACCTTGTCACGTGATGGTTAAATGCATATGGTTTAATTGCATATGTCAAAGAAGATATGACAGTCACGGAATACCACTCATGGGGAATTCTGTACAAAACTGACTTCTATGCAATATCGCCCTTCACAAACCATATGAATGGTCTTTACATGTCACTTCTCATTGTTAAGTAGCGCTGTTTATTGATTAAATATTGATATCACTACTAAGGCAATGCAATGTTGATAATGAATTACTAATTGATATTACTTGATACTAGTATCTGATGACAATAACATTCATAAGATAAAACATCATTACTAATTACTGATGGCTTGTACGTTATATAATCTATACAGATGAAATAATGCGTATATAGTATTTATTTAACCAGTAATTTGTTCTGCAGTTTCCTCTGCTGTCCCGTCCATCCGCCTTGGCCGTACAGCAGGTCTCGTTCCAACTGATTGGCCTTTGACGCGGGAAATACAAACAGTAACTTCCCTCGTCTTCCGCACTGGCAGCCATTTTTTCAGTTATATTGTGAAATGCCATAAATAAAGCCACATAAATAAATACACATACGAGTCTCACTCCCTCTCTTTCTCTCTCTTTCTCTTTCTCTCTCTTTCTCCCTCCTTTCTCTCTCTTCTCTCTTCTTTCTCTCTCTCTGTCTCTCTCTCTCTCTATCTATCTATCTATCTATCTATCTCTCTCCCTCTCCCCCTTCTCTCTCTCTCTCACTCCCTCCTCTCTCTCTTCTCTCCCCCCCCCCCCCCCCTCTCTCTCTTCCTCTTTCTCTCTCTCTCTCACACACTCTCTCTCTCTCTCACTCCCTCCTCTCTCTATCTCTATCCCTCTCTCTCTCTTTCTCTTTCTCTCTCTTTCTCCCTCCTTTCTCTCTCTTCTCTCTCACTATCTCCCTCCTCTCCCTCTCTCTCTCCCTCCTTTCTCTTCTCTCTCTCCCTCCCTCTCTCTTCTCTCTTCTTTCTCTCTCTCTGTCTCCCTCCCATCTCTCCTCTCTCTCTCTCTCCCTCTCTCACTATCTCCCTCCTCTCCCTCTCTCTCTCTTTCTCCCTCCTTTCTCTCTCTTCTCTCTCACTATCTCCCTCCTCTCCCTCTCTCTCTCCCTCTCTCCTCCTCTCTTTCCCTCTCCCTCTCTATCTCCCTCCCTCCCTCCCAATTCTCTCTCCCCTCTCTCTCCTCTCTCTCTCTCTCCCCCTCTCTCTCTCCTCCCTCTCTCTCTCCCTCTCTCCTCCTCTCTTTCCCTCTCTCTTTCTCTCTCTTTCTCTTTCTCTCTCTCTTCCTCTTTCTCTCTCTCTTTCTCTTTCTCTCTCTTTCTCCCTCCTTTCTCTCTCTTCTCTCTCTCCCTCCCTCCTCCTCTTCCTCTCCTCTCTCTCTCTGTCTCCCTCCCATCTCTCCTCTCTCTCTCTCTCCCACACACACACACACACGCACACACAGTACGTGTGTTATAAACTTTATAGTGTAAACTTTGCACGATTCGCTCATCATGCCTGGTGTCACAGCAGCACTTCCATATTACCAGCTGTGAGATGTCCATTATTCTTGAATCTCTCAGTTGTCCAATCCTCAATCTCTAATACAACTTTTTTCTTTATTGTCGTTGCAAAGAGCTAATGATATTGCATAGTTTTGTCCTTCATAAGGAAATGCTAATTTGGCCAACTACTCAACCTTGTCACGTGATGGTTAAATGCATATGGTTTAATTGCATATGTCAAAGAAGATATGACAGTCACGGAATACCACTCATGGGGAATTCTGTACAAAACTGACTTCTATGCAATATCGCCCTTCACAAACCATATGAATGGTCTTTACATGTCACTTCTCATTGTTAAGTAGCGCTGTTTATTGATTAAATATTGATATCACTACTAAGGCAATGCAATGTTGATAATGAATTACTAATTGATATTACTTGATACTAGTAACTGATGACAATAACATTCATAAGATAAAACATCATTACTAATTACTGATGGCTTGTACGTTATATAATCTATACAGATGAAATAATGCGTATATAGTATTTATTTAACCAGTAATTTGTTCTGCAGTTTACTAGTAACTCAGTGGTATTATTTAAGGCCCAAGCACGGGGGGAAAGGTAATGGGGACGCGTGAAGAGCAGCCTGAGTTTATTCAATCAGAGNATATTCGAGTAACGATGTAACTACATATGCATAGATTTTCTCCAATGTGTATGTAGAGTGTAGTAAAGAACATTAACAAGGAAGAGCAAGAGCAGGAGTGGGAAAGAAGAGAAAAAAAAGGAAAGGGGAGAAAGAAGAGAGAGGAAGGGGGGGGGGCGATGGCAAGGGGCACAAAGGGGGATAGATGAAGAGGAAGTGAGAGAGAGACATGACAAGAATATAGGAACAGGGAGGGGAGGGAGAAACCAGAGTTGCATGATGATACAATATGAAGAAAGGAGACACCGAGAAAGAAGGCATATATATATATATATATATATATATATATATATATATATATATATATATATATATATATAATATATATATACATATATATATATATATATATATATATATATATATATATATATATATATTATAATATATTCATATATATATATATATATATATATATATATATATAT
>NW_020872685.1:306052-308552 GCF_003789085.1 Penaeus vannamei
GTGGTGTGTGTGTGTGTGTGTGTGTGTGTGTGTGTGTGTGTGTGTGTGTGTGTGTGTGTGTGTGTGTGTGTGGTGTTGTGTGTGTGTGTGTGTGTGTTGTGTGTTGTGTGTGTACATACAATACGCATGTGTATGTATAAATATATATATATATATATATATAATATATATATATATATATATATATATATATATATATATATATATATATATATACGTATATATATATTAATGTGTGTATAGATTATTATATATAATATATATATATATATATATAATATATTATGATATATGATAATATATATAATATATATATATATGATGAATATATATATATATATAATATACATACAATGCATGGAAAAAGATCGATATGAAGATAAGATAGATAGACAGAAAAGAAAGAAAGAAAAATAGACATGGAAACTGACATATAAGCAGACAGAGAGAGGCAGAATAGCAAGGAGGGAAACAGAAACGGGGGGATGGTGGTATAAAGAAAGGAGGAGAAAAGAAGAAAAGGTAAACAGAGATAGAGAAAGAGAGAGAGAGAGAGTCAAATATCCACAAACAGGCCGAGAAAAAGACACAACTGGCTGGATCCTGCTGCATACCAGATAATAAATACATTCTCCTGCAAGATACTCCAAGAGCAAAGTGCTGAGCAGAGCAGGAGTGTGATAAGGGTCAGCAGAAACGAGCGAACGCCAGCCTGGATAGGAACTGACCAGAGCCCTCTCTCTCTCCCTCTGTGTCTCTCTCTGGGGCCTCAGAACACACACACACTGCAAGGCCCTGCTATGTGTCCTTCCTTTAGAGAAACAACATCTTAATTGTGAAATGGGACACAACACGCCCACCATTCGAACGGAATGCTCCCCGCAGGAAGGAAGGATAAAAAAGGGAAAAAGAAAGGAGGGAGATGAAACGCTCAATAGAAAGTCATCGTTTGCACTTTGCCACTCTCAAAATTGGCGATACAATTTCCTTACTGGTCGCTTCTGGCTTCAAGGCAACCGATATGGGGTTTTGTGCAGGAATTCAAGTGTAGTGAAATGTGCACACTTGGAATGCCCGAAGACTACGTCTGGGAAATTGGTATAACAACTATAACACTCGGGGCTGTATGGTGCTAACCTGCCGCACTATTTGTTTGCGGTGAAGGTTTTCAGGAAATCGCTGTTTACACACACACCGAAAAGAAAGCAAAAAACGATGGCAGACAAGCAACAAACGTAAAGCAGAAAATACTACTAAAAACAAAAAGATAAACATTTTAACTCTCAATGAGACCCACGGTAAACATATGTGTAATGGGATGTTGAGTAGAATAGAAATAAGAATATCATATACATACATACATACATAATACCGATAATATTATATGCGGGACTCAGAGGAGTATACAGTAGTATATTGACCTAATATTAATTATATATATATATATATATAGTATGGAGTGGTCACACGTAATAGAGAATAAACAGGGGTGGCTCACAATATATACATACATACATCATACATAATATATATTACTATACATTATATGTATATATATATATAATAATAGTATAATATTATATATTATTATATATATTATATATATATATATATATATAACACACAAATGTATATGGTATCTGTGCTACACTCTCAGTTAATGTGAACATCTATATATTACAAATATGTATAGTATGAATATGTAAATATATTGATAATATAATATATTATATATATTATTATATATATATATATATATATCCATATCATATATATAATATATATAGTATATATATATATTATATTATATTATATAATGTAGGTATTATTTATGTATGTATGGTATGCTATCAATCCGTTTCCATCTATGAAAATAATGTATTTACATGTATGTATGATTTTTTATGCATATATAACTACTTGCGATATGGATTCATTGTGGCATATTAACTTGCAACACACAGAGAAACACACACACACAGAGAAACACACACACACACACACACACACACGACCACACACACAAACAACACACACACTATACAAACCACAACACACACACACAAACACAAGGCCACACACCACATACAACAAACACACACACATATCACACACACACACACCACACAGCACACAGGTTGCACAAACATATATAATATATATATAATAATAGTATAGATATATATATTATATATATATATATATTATATAATATGTGTGTGTGTGTGTGTGTGTATGTGTGTGGTTGATGTGTGAGTTGTGTTGTGTGTGTATAAATATATATATATATATATAATTATTATATAATAATGAGGTTGTTATACATCATTATTTAATCATACATGTGTATTAGTATAGATTAATATATATATATGTTTGTTGTGACGGTGAGTTTGTGGAAGGAAGATATATTATTATATATATATATATATTACTAATCGAGAGATGAGAGTGGGGGAGAGAGACGAGAGAGAGAGAGAAGAGATGATGAGAGAGGGCA
>NW_020872685.1:311052-313552 GCF_003789085.1 Penaeus vannamei
ATATATATATATATATATATATATATATATATATTTATATATATATATATATATATATATATATATATATATATATATATATATATATATATATATATTATATATATATATATATATATATAAAACACACACACACATGCACACACTCTCACACACACGCACACATATATATGTTTGTATATATGCATGTATGTATTTATATATGTATGTGTACATGTTCGTATGTTTGTATAAATGCACATATACATATATGTGCGTGTGTGTCAAACTAAATCATTGACTACTTGGAATATTTGATTAGTTTTTTGTTTCTTGTTCTTCCTTTTTTGCTGGAATAGAATCTAGAAAAAGGAAAGAAAAAAATCCCCGAGTTCTTTTTCAAACGTACACACACAAAAAAGAAAAATCGAAACAAATAAACAAACAAACGGGTCTTTCCTCGACTCTTCCCCGCCGCCTCCGCACGATCCGTCAAAACAAATAAACAAATGCAAAAATCATTTCAAAGGAAAACACTCACCTATAACATAACATTAAAGGGGTTAGTTTGGTTGCGGGAATCTTTTTTTTTTTCTTTCTCTCTCTCTCTCTCTCTCTCCTCGCACAAATCTCCCGTCCGCCGTAGTGAGGTAATATATTTTAAAACATTCTCATCAAAATGTTCTTTTGATGTATCGACACGCTGGGATGCTATAATTGGCCACTTTTATGCAAATCAACGGCGATAGTAACTTGTCCGCTTTATGAATGAGTTCGTGAGAGCGAAAGAGAAGTGTGCGCCAGTTATGTGTCTGCTATTTGTTTGTTTTCTATTTTTGTACCTATGCACTTTTCTTTCTCTTTTCGATTTTGTCTTTTATTTATTCTTTATTTTCATCCTCTGTTTCTCTCTGTCCGTCTGTTTATCTGTCTTTCTCTCTTCCTGTCTCTCTGTCTATTTCTCTCGCTCTCAATCTTAAAATGAAAGATATTTATTAGTTTACAAATATAATATTTTCTTACCATAATACATACGTATGCTGACACGTCTGTCATAAACGTTATTAAGATCAGAGGAATAATTTGAATATTTCGCAAATTAAGAGGAAATATATTTACAGCCCGAGCCATTCACAAATGAACGCTTAAAATTAAATGATGCTGCAGAAAACATCTTGCGCGTTGTGAATGGACAAATTACTAATGCATGACTTTTTTGTGTGTGTGTTGGGGGGGGGGGTGGAAGGAGTGTTGCACACCTATCTTTAACTTGGCTTATAAACGTTTTTTTCTTCTTTTTTGAGGAGGGGGGCGGTGAGCGCAGTGGGGGGGGGGGGGTGAATTGCAACTCACGCGCAAAGGTTCCGTGACGATGCATTCGGCGGTTGAGATCCTGGGTTCAGTACCGGTTACACTGATATTACTCTGTAGGGATAATGATGAACAAAAATACTAAAGGTTTTATTTTGCAGCGATTTCGTAGCGAAGGTATATAGCTATTAAGCGATGTTAGCGGAGTCGGGACATCGCCGTCCAGTTCGACGGAGCGAAGGCAGTGGAAGTCCGGATGGCGAGACGAGAGCGAAAAATTTACCGAGTTTTCGAGAGAAATGCGAAAGAGAACGCTGTAGGTGTAACAGAAGGCATGAAGATACAACGAAGGAGAAAAAATAGATAAAAACCGGTT
Organism: Penaeus vannamei; assembly: GCF_003789085.1. Lineage (NCBI taxonomy): Eukaryota > Metazoa > Arthropoda > Malacostraca > Decapoda > Penaeidae > Penaeus > Penaeus vannamei. The sequence goes on from NW_020872685.1 coordinate 312,719, forward strand.
TTCCGAAGCCGTGTTGATGGGAAGGGAAGGAAAGAAGGGGGAGAGAGAAAGGCAAAGGAAGGGGACGGGGGAAGGGGGCCAAAGGAGAAAGGTAGCAAGATATTGAATAGTTTGGTGTCGATGGAGGAGATAAGAGAGGCGGAAAGGTTGGCTGCAAAAGGTGGCAGCGCCGGTGGCAGCGGCTGGCGATTCACCTGGTGCGTCGATCCGGCCTTAGGCTTCGCTGCGATCGGCGTCGTCGATAATATCAACTTGGTATTAATGGTATTTGTCGCAAGTTGTGAGAGGGAGGCGGCAGTCAACGGCATTAGGCCGGGGACAAGTTGCCTTTGTGACGGAGGCGAAACGATGTTAAAGTTAACGGTAAATGCGTTAACAAAATGATTAGCGCAAACGGCCATGGCGGAGAAGCCAAGCCTTGGCGTGGCAGGAGCGTCGTGGCGCTGCCGATGGAGACGCCGGCCGCGGAGGGCGCGGGGAGGCGGCAGCGGCGCGGCGACGGCGTTCCGGCGGAGGCAAGGAAAGCATCCGCCGAAGGCTTTGGCGGCGCCGAGGGAAGAGGCCCGAAGGAAAGAGAGAGAGAATGAACAAGTTTAAGAAAAAAGAAAGAGAAGAGAGAGAGAGAGAGAGAGAGAGAGAGGAGGAAGAGAAAAGGGAGAGGAGGGAGGAGAGGGAGGGAGGAGAGAGAGAGAGAGAGAAGGAAAGAAAAAGAGAGAAGAGAGCAAGAGCGCTGGTGTGAAATCGTGGTGATGTGTGCCAGCAAGGTTTTAAAGTTGGCTGCAGTGTGTGTGTGTGCGTACGTGTGCTTATGCGTGTGTGTGACTGTGTCTTTTG
>NW_020872685.1:353552-356052 GCF_003789085.1 Penaeus vannamei
GCGTTATAAATACGGAGGAAGAAGCGATGCATGAGGAACGCAGAAGGAAAGAATTGCAGCAGGTCATAGTTGTAATCATGTAATTATACATGATTATGGTTTATGAAATAACAAACAAAAAAACAAGTAAATGTATCTATCTATGTATATATGAATATATATACATACATATGTATACGTATATGTATATATATATATATATATATATATATATATATATATATATATATATATATATATATATATATATATATATATGTATATGTGTATATATATACATGCATATATATACATATATATGTACACAAACTCACACACATACACACACACACGCTCATACACACACACACACACATACAAACACACACGCTCATACACACACACACACACACATAGATATAATATGTATATATATATATATATATATATATATATATATATATATATATATATATATATATATATATATATATATATATATATATATATATATATATATATATATTATATATGTATATATGTATATATGTACATATATATATATATATATATATATATATTATATATATTATATATATATATATATATATATATATAATATATATATATATATTATATATATATATATATACATATATATATATATATATATATATAATATATATATATATATATATATATATATATATATATATATATATATTATATATATATATATACAGAAAGACACATCCATGCATATATATTTATATTCATACATACATATATATTTTCTTACACACATATATATGTATATGTATGTATGCATGTGCGTGCGTGCGAGAGTTTTTGTTCGTTTGATTAATCGTCCTCATCATCACAATTGAGGAATGCTCAAAAATAAGTTGAAAAGCATCTAGACTAAATGAAGAAAATCAAAATAAGGAAACAAACAAACAAATCTCTTACGTGACCGAAATGCAGATCAATAACAGAGAAGAAAAACAAGCAGAAGGAATTAGCCCAGATATATCACCATGAATAAAACTGATTGGGTCGAGAGAGGTACCACTTCCTCGTTATCAATTCATTACATTAATTTCAACAGTTTTATCAGGTGCAGAATATCAGAAATATGTTCTCGGTAATGTAATTATCGTTCACTCAATTTATGGAACGCGTGAATCATTTTCATTTATCATAACCTGCGTGAAGATGCAATGAAAATCAATCTGACTGACAAGGAGAGTTTTGTTTAGAGAAGCAGTGTGCAAAGGTGCTCTTTCACTTGCACAGCCTTGGGTCTTTAATGGTGTCTGCTTTGCTGCTGTTATTGGCATTTGTTATGATGATGGTTGTTACCTTTATTCTGTTCGTATAATTGGTTTCTTGGTGTTTAGACTGTTAATGTTGTTGGTATTAGAGATGGTAATGATTGTTGACTGTATTTTATTGATATTGGTATGGTTATCATTGTCATAAACCTTTCTGTTCATTTACTAACTAATTTATAACCCCTTCGTCAGTTGCAGCTATGAACATTTCCGTCATCCTCAACAGCTTAAAGTAGTTACTGTCATCCTCATTGTTATATTTATTATAATAATAATTCTCATCATTGTGTTACTTATCAGTATTTTCTATTAGTTTTGCCGAAATATCGTTACCATTGTTATGTTAATAATGCTTTGGATACTGATTTTACAACCATTGATGCGATTCTCATTATTTTATCAATATCTGGATAATCTTTATATTACTAAAATAAATAAATAGATAAATAAAATACAGCTGCCTTTCGCTCCCTATCTTTCCTTATTTTTCCTTATTTTGCATTCCCCACGCTACTAAAGAAATCTAGGAATATATTTTTTTCAAATGTGTACAGAGAAAAAAAGTTGGGCAAGCGATCTCTTTTTTCCCCTTTCTCTTCGTCTCTTTCTCACTCTTCCTCCCTCTGTCTGTTATTTATTTCACTTTCTCACGCACACACACACACACACACACACACACACACACACACACACACACACACACACACACTCACACACACACACACACAGAAAAACCGTCGAACATAAAAGCCTGGGAGAGCGATGGACTCATCTCGACTGCCGCGGCGTCAGCACGTTTGCATAACTATGACTGATTTTTTCTACTCACAATCACAATAAAAAGCAAGGAAAGAAAAAGGAAAATAAAACTCTGGCAACGAGATAAAACCTCCCCTTCTCTCGCGTGGCAGCGAAGCCGGCCTTGTAGCCTCGGGCGATTTGTGTTTGAACACTAATTCGTTGATGAACATTTTGCGTTGTCGACTCGAGTGTGTGCAGAGTGGAGCTCCCTATGCGTGGCAGTGGAAGTATTCGCACTGTGACTCTTTATGTGCCGACGGCGAGGAGCAGCCAGGCGGCCGGCCTCGGGGGACGCACGCACGCACGCACGCACGCACGCTCGCACTCTTTCTGCCTCTGCCCCCCACGCTGCACGCAAACACACATACATGCTTGTTTTCATTGGA
>NW_020872685.1:371052-376052 GCF_003789085.1 Penaeus vannamei
AGACAGGTGATAGATTGTGAGAAAGAGAGTGTCTGTAAAATATTTCAACAAAATCAAATATATCCTTTTCTACAACACTTTCTCTGATAAGTGGGCTTCGGAAAATTCTTCTTAAACCTTTACACGAAGCTTGTTTTAATATAATAATGTATTTATAACGTTATTATACACCAACTAGCATTTGCACATTCATTATTATGCATTCTCTGCTAAACCAAGCAAAGGGGCTAGCACATTTACTTTCATGAGAGATAAATTTTTGTTTTCTAGAGTAATTGTTAGTCTTTATGATGAATAAATGTACAATGAAAGGCTTGATTTCAGTGCACTCTAGAAATCATGGTAAGGCTACAGATTGTGCAATATATTTTCAGCTGCAACATTAGTCAGATGATATCTTCATGATAAAAGCATGCTGAGTCAACTCCTGGTTTTCGTCAATATTTTCAAATAACTTTTAAGATACCTTCTCTACAGATATATGAAGAATGTTAAGAGGAAGTAGTTTTATGTTTATTTTAAGACAATTAAACGAGAGTGCTTCTGCTCTTAAAACTGAAAGTGAAAGTGTATCTCTGTTTCTACATTATGAAAATCTTCATTTAAAATCGTATAAATTTGCGTGCACACACACACACACACACAACACAACACACACAACACACACACACATGTTAATGTTACTGATATTATAGTTATCATCAGCATCTTCTATATACTTCTCGCACTAGCTGTCACGCATATGCACTTGTACAAGTACACGTCATAAAATACACAGCAATATATATATATATGACTGAATATATTGCATGTGTATGCGTATGCACACACAGGCGCCACTCATGTAAGCAAATATATACAATGATGTTTACATAACCAGAAACATTAATGCACTTGTATTTTCGAACCTGTGTACAAGCATAAAGGGGCTATGCATTTCATGTGAAAAATTCAGTATATGCAATGACAATAAGTCAGCAAAACTACAGTTTGCATCCACAAGGGGCGTTATGATAATTATTGCACAGAAGATCAATGAATTAAATGGTTAATGAAAACTGTGAATACACTCTTAACAATATTGCATCTTCAACCAGTCACGTGAGTTATTCTCGTTTTCGTTCGCTTGTTCGCGCGACGAGGGGAGACTGAGTCAAATAAATAGTCAGCATGTCACATCATAATCGTAAAACCAATTAAGTGCTTATTTCGCCGGGCATCGCGGTTGATCAATAAGTTCGACTCTTATTAATGGACTGATCATACCGGTGTCCCTTCGCGAAATCCCTGAGGTAGGGCTGTCACTTCGCCCTTGGCATAAGATATACGGGAAAAGAATGATAATGACGCTGCCACTGCACAGGCTAAAGAACCTACCCTTCCCCCTTCCCCCTCTCCTTTTCATTCCGTATTCCCCATGGATTGGAGTATAACCTGAAACAATTTATTCAGCTATAAGCAAGTATGCACTAGAGATGTTAGTGGTTGTGTGACAACTTTGACACTCTCCCAACTATACCTAATTTCCACATACTTTATCCAAACTCTCTCTCTCTCCTCTCTCTCTCCTCTCTCTCTCTCTCTCTCTCTCTCTCTCTCTCTCTCTCTCTCTCTCTCTCTCTCTCTCTCTCTCTCTCTCTCTCTCTCTCTCTCTCTCTCTCTCCGAGCGCGCGTGCTCGTTCCCTTTCTCCTCTCTTCCACTCAATCTTTCTCTACCTCTCTTACTATCGCTCGCTTTCGTGTTCCCTGCCCGCTCTCTCTCTCCCTCCGTCATTTCCACCTGTCCTCCCCGGACACTCTCTGTAACTAAACACTCATTCCTTTCTTCCTCCCCCTTCCCCCCTATTCTCCCTCACCCTCCCTACTCCCGCTACCCCCTCACTCACCACCTCCCTCCTCCCCCCAACCAAGATCCCTCAAGAATCCTATTTTTTATCTCCCTTTCCTTCCACAATGCCCAGTGGGAGACTTGTCCCTTACCTGCAGATGGGCAAAGGGGCAGGGAGGGAGGAGGGAGGAGGGAGGGCGGGTGAAGGTAGGAGGGAAGAGGGGGGTGGGGAAGTGGGACGGAGGGATGTAGGGACGAGGAAGGAAGGATGAGAAGGAAAGGGAATGAAGGAAGGGTAGGCAGGGAAGTGGCAGAGAATGTGGGCGAGAAAATTCATCCTGGAAAGTGGGAGTGAGGGCGGGGGTGAGGGAGGGCGCGGGGAGATGATTCCCATTCAGGAGAATCTTAAAGGATTGTCTTATCAGCTATGTACTGTACTGTCTGATAGTGAGACAAAGGATGGTGATATCATGATATCACCATCATGATATAACTGTGATAAAGAAATGACGATTTATGATATAACATATGATCGCATTCAATAATAAAGATAATAAACATAATTATATTGATAATGAAATAGTTACTACTACTGCAAGAACAAATACTACTAATGATAACTTTGATAATGATGATAACCATGATAGTAATGATAATTGTGATAATGACAATAATGGAAACAGTAATAATAATGATGATAAACATACTCTACTACTGTTACTACTGCTGCTGCTGCTGCTGCTGCTCATAATGATGAAAATAATAAATATGATTACAATAGATAATGATGATGATAATGATAACAATAATTGTAATGATAATAATAATGATAACAATAATTGTAATGATAATTATAATACTTATAATAAAGATAAAGATAATAATATTAATAACAATAATAAAAAGTAACAAAAAAATAGAAACAACAATAATAATGATAATAATAGCATTACTACTACTACAATAACTACTAGTAATAGAAATAATAATGATAATGATAATGTGAATTGTAATAATGATGATGATAATAATAATAACAGTACTACCAAAAGTAATAAAGATAATGATGATAATAATAATAAAAATTATAACAATGCTACAAGAGTGATAATGAAAAAATGACAATGATGATAATAATTATCTAATTATGATAATGGTAATAGTAATGACAATTATGATATTGATGATGAAGTTGATGATGATACTACAACTACTACTACTACCACTTCTACTACTAGTAATAAAATTACTGATGATAACAACAATAATAAGATTTATGATAACAGCAATGCTGATAATAGAAAACAACAATGATAATAATAACGATAATGATAATAGCAATATTAGTATTATTTTCATTATTATCATCATTATTACTATTATTAGCAGTAATATCATTAATGATAGTATCATCATTACCATTATCATTATTATCACTATCATCATCATTACCATTATTGCTATTATCATTTTCATTGATTATTATTATAATTCTCATTACTCTTATTACACCTGTAATTATTATTATTATCATTATCGTTATTATCATTGTAATAATCATTGTAATTATCATTGTAATTATTATTATCATTATTGTTATTTCATTATCATTATCATTATTATTATTATCATTATTATTATTAATATTGTTATTATTATTATTATTATTATTATTATTATTATTATTATTATTATTATTATTATTATTATTATAATCATCATTATCATTACGAATACTATTATTACTAATGACAATAGTAGTCATAATCATTATCCTTATAACTGTTATTGTTGTTGTTGTTGCTGTTATTGACTTTATCATCATTATTATAACTTATTGTTGTTATTATTATTGCAATTATAAGCAACATTATTGCTACTATTATAGTGATGATAATTATTGTCATCCTGATTAATATCATTGTTATTGTTATGGCGTTTATTATTGTGATTACAATTATCATATTATTTTGATATTTGCTATTGCAATTTCATTTATCATTATCACTATTATCATTACTATTATTACTACTATTATCATTATTATTATTATCATTATTATCTTTACTATCATTATTATTGTTATTGTTGTTATTATCACAATTGTTATAATTATAGTTATTATAATCATTATTATAATTATTATTATTACTAATATTATTATTATAATTATCATTATTATCATTACTATTATTACTCTTACTAATACTATTACTACTATCAACGTCATTATTATCATTATCATTATTGATGCTGTTATTATCGTTATTAGTAGTAGTACCATTATCATTTTCATCATTATCATTATTGTTATCATCACTAATGTCATTATTTGCATTATTGTTATCATATATACTATCATAACTTAGCATTATCATTATTATCGTTATTGTTACTATATCTACTATCTCTTCTTATCATTATCATTTTTACTAATATCATCATTATCATCATTACTGTCATCATCATTATTATCATTACCATTATTGGTTTTGTTATTACCTTTATTTTGATTAGTGATAATTTGTTATAATGATCATAAACAATATTATCATATATCATTATCAATATTGTCAGTATTTTCAATATTGGTATCATTAGTGTTATTATCAATGTTATTGCCATTATTATTACTATCATTTATAGTGTTGATATTATCATTAAAATGTCATCCTTATAGTCAAGGGCAATCACGAAGATGATAATGATTATGATAATAACATATTACGAATACTAATAATGACATTGAAGCCAAAAGTGATGATGGTGATGATAATGGTGACGGTGATGATAATGATTCTAATAATGGTGATTATCATTTTTGTTATAATGATAATAGTGATAGTAATAATGGTAATGATTACAGTGCTAATGATAATGATAACAATACTAATAATAATCATAATAATGACGAAGATAGTAATGATGATAATAACAATAAGAGAGAGAGAGAGAGATCAATAGAGATAGAGAGAGAAGGACGGATTTATGAAGGGTGAAAAATAGATCGATAGGGAAACTGCTAAGATAGATGGATGGATAGGGAGAGCTCGGAGAAGTGACAGACAGAGAGATAGGCAGATATACGGGAAGAGAGAGAGAGAGAGAGAGACGGTGGCAGTGATAGAAAGAGAAAACAGAAAGACGCGAAGACTGAGAGAGAAATAGAGAG
>NW_020872686.1:10000-12500 GCF_003789085.1 Penaeus vannamei
CAATAATGATAATAATAGTGACAACAACAACAACAACAACGGCAATAATATTGATGATTATGACTACAAAAAATAAGAATGACAGTGATGATAACTGTATTACTAACCATAATGATAATGAAACCAATAATAATGATGATGATGATAATAATAATGATAATAATAATAATAATAATAATAAGGATAATAATAATAATAGTAATAATGACAATACCAATAACATTGATGGTTATAATAACGATGAGGATGATGATAACAATAATAAGGATAATAATAACGATAATAAAAACGATAATAATAATAGTAATAATGATATTGATAATGATATTAATGATAATAACAACAATAATAATTATAATAAAAAAGAATGGTATTGATACTACTACTAATAATAATTAAAATAGTAATAATAAGGATAACAATAATACCGGTAATAATGATAATGATAATATTAATAGTAATAATAATATCAATGATAATAATGATAACAATGATAATAATAAGAAGAAAATGATAATAATAATGATAATGCTAATAACTTTAGGTACAATGCGTTGCTGAAATATCAATTATAATAGGTAGCTAATAGACAAAATATAGAAACTAATAAACATCGAAAAAAACAATTAAAAGAATACATAAATCGAATTACGTAACTTCCTCTTATTTGAGCCAACATGACTCTAAACAACAGAGTCAGATTAACATTATTTATAAGACAGCGATCAACAACAGTGGTAAAATCATGTGTGTCTTGAATAAGAAAGCAAATTGTTGTGCATATACAAGTTTTGACGCAGCATTGTGAATGTGCTGTGGGACCATTCCGCATTGTGAATATTCTGTTGGCTGTTCGGGGTTGGGGTGAAATAATACGCATAGGGCTACGTCAGTTTGTTTATAGGGACGTATGTTTATATCTCAGACTGCATATGTATGTACATGGAAATGCGCTAGTGTTCTACGTATACAGACACACACATACAAACAAGTACAGACGCACACATGCACACACACACACACACACACACACACACACACACACACACACACACACACACACACACACACACACACACACACACACACACACACACACACACACACACACACACACACACACACACACACACACACACACACACACATATATATATATATATATATATATATGTGTGTGTGTGTGTGTGTGTGTGTGTGTGTGTGTGTGTGTGTGTGTGTGTGTGTGTGTGTGTTGTTGTATGTATTATGTATATGTATGTATACATGTGTGTGTGTAAGCATGTTTGTATGTTTGAATTTGCATATATGAACGTTCTTGATTACATGCATACATCTAAGTATTATAGACTCATGCTTGCTATATGTGGGCTTAGGCTATCAATCTTTATGTCATCCTTCACCCCGGCCTCTGTTCTGCATCTGAAATGTCACTGTATGCATCACTTCCTCGAAGCTTTCTCTCTCCCTAAAGAATCCTATTTAGCTCATATCTGCACTGTGCAGCTGTGTAGGTTTTGAGAAAATCACAACTGTGCATTTTGAATGTATGGGATGCATAGCCTTGCAAGTTATGCGTAGATTTCACTACGGGTGGTTTCGTTTAAACTGTACACTTCAAAAAAAAAAAAAAAAAAAAAAAAGCTCGAATGTGCCACTGGGAAATTTGCCTTGGAATGTGCTGGGCAGGGAAGGAAGCTATCAGCATGGCATTGCATGTGCTGTGGGGAACGGAAGTAAACAATTCCTACGTTGTCAAATCATTGAGCGTGACTAAAACGTTTTAGTGCCTTATACGACGTGAAACATGCTCTTACTATACAAAATGACCTTTCATTCAACCGATTAATATAAGCATTGCAGTAACTTGTATATTAATGCCTTACCTTATCTCATATTCCCTTCCTATTTTTTTTATAAGAAATAACAGTATAAGTATAAAAACGTGAGAGAACAAGCGATACAAAAAGTATCTTGTTTCTAGGCGTACTAACACTGCGCCCAAACATTACATCCTTCAGGAAGACGGAAAATTACCTCCCCCCTCCCTAATTCCTCCTTCCTCTTGTCTTCTTCACTTCTGGACACCAAAACACCCTGGCGATCCTCACGAACTCGGTAGAAACCATAAAACATAGGATCCAATACGCTGAATGTGGACTCTGGAATCCGTTTAGCCAGATCTTAAATCCAATTGGTAGCGAGTTCCACCCCCGCTCCACCCCATCCGCCCCATCCTCTCCTCATTCCCTCCCTCCCTCCTCCCCTCCCTCTCTCTCTCCCTCTCTCTCTCTCTCTATCTATTTATCTGTCTGTCTATCTATCTATCTCTATCAATCGCAGTGCTTCCTCATCACATATACTGATGAAATGTTAGGGAATTCTAACTCCTTTCTCTCATTCTCCAGCTTTGTCTATTTCTACATCTCTCCTTCATTAAGGAAATGCCTATGTCCATCTGCTCTAATTCCATTTTCTCTCTCTCTCATTCCCTCCTCTC
>NW_020872686.1:32500-35000 GCF_003789085.1 Penaeus vannamei
GGTCGGCGGGGTAGCCAACCAGCGGACACTCAGATCCACCTCGGACACGGCCGGCGACGGAGGTGGCGAGGCCCGGCTGCACCAGCTCGGCGGCCACGGTGACGGCGCGCGAGTATTATTGCTTGGCGGAGCGGCCGCCTGGCGCTACTGGCGACAGACAGGCAGGCAGGAACACGCCGCGCGACCAGGCACTATTTGCGAACTTTTTTACGCGCTTATTGGGGCTGACGAGGGGGTGGCGACCCTCCCGAAAACTGCAGGCACGCACGTGGAGTGTTTCTCGCTCCTGGAGGGATCCATTAGCTGTAATTTGTTGATGAATAAAAGGCAATGCATTTCTCTCTATGTCTATTGCAATTTCATCACGCAGGCACTCCATCTTGGCCGTGACTAAGGCTATAATAAGAGAGGAATAACCAGTGATTATCGAGCAATCGGCAATGCACGGCTCCGCGGGGGTGATGCATTGCATCAATGAGGTGACTGATATACGATAACCCATTTTTTTCGGCAGTCGCTCTAATACAATTTCCATTTTTCTGCGGTGCATGGCTGCTGCAGGAGGCCTGTTTCAGCACGACGGGGGCGGCCGTGTGAGGAAGGAGGTGAAATGCATCGCGGACGAAGGAGGGCTCCCGAGGCCGTCTCTATATCCCTTGATACGAGGCTCAGGGGCCGCTGTCAACCACGCTGCCAAAAGCACAGGCAACTCTTTTCCATTTTTCAAAATGGCTTGAATCAATGTCAGAACATTTGGGACAAGAACTCCCCCTCACCCCCCCCCCGTCCATTCCCTCCTACCCCGCTCGGCGCTCATCCCCCCTCCTCTTTTGCCTTCCCCTTCTCCCCTTTCCCCTCTTCCTCCCTCTCCTCTTGCCCCCGCTCCACCCCCCTTTAACCGTGCATATGCGCACGCCCCCACCTCCCTTCCCGCCCTCTCCCACTCTCCCTGCAACGAACGTAATTAAAGCAATAAGAAGTGTTTGCCGCTTAGTAATGTTCAGCACGAGACGGGAGGCGGCCATAGGTTAATCAAGCTGCTGGTCTCCTTCCTTTTATCTTCTCTCGTCGCTACCGCCTTCATTACTCCTTCTTCCTTCCTTCCTTCCATTTTTCCCATCCCCTCTTCACCTCCGCAAGTCTTCTAGATGTCACCTTGATCCCCCTGCTGTTCATTACGTCAAAAGATGACGAGCAGCTTCACAAAGGATTAGAATGCTTTGCCAAAGGGAATCACGCCACTGGATTCCCCTTTGAAGATGCATGCGACTGGAACAACCTCTCTCTTTATTTTGGTGAATAAATATTCGCTTTTTTGCGTTGGCGAGGAGGGGGGGGGGTAAGGACTCACGGTGGGAGGGGGAGGGGATAGGGGAAGGGGATTGTGAAATAACTTTCTTGCAAAAGGAAAACAGATATATATTAGATTAAGGAAAACCGTCATATCCATAATCAAATTTATAAGGAATATCGTTACCCGTTGTAATTTTCGTTATAATGATGTTATATTATATTTATTATCAATATAATTATTATCATCGTTGTAGTTATAATAGTCATAGAAGGGAAGATAATGGTAAGATAGTAATGATGCTTATAATGAAAATGACATAATAATAATTAGAATAGTAATTAGAATAACAATTATAATGATTATGACGACGATAACAATGATGATGATGATAACGATAATGATAATAATAATAATTAAAGTAATAATAATAATAACAATAATAATAGTAATGATAATAATGATGATGAATGATATGAGAATAATAATAATAATAATAATATAATAATATAATATGATAATAATAATAATGATAATAATGGTACTACTACTAATAATAATGATAATAATGATAATAATAATAATAATGATGATTGTAATAATAATAATGATAATGATGATAATAATTATTATGATACATATATTACTACTACAACTGATAATAATGATAAACAATAAAAAGGATGATAATGACGAATGAACAAGAAGAACAATAAAAAAATATAATGCTGATAACACCAACAACGATATTTTCAATAAAAGTAATGATACTAATAATGATAATAACAATAATAATAATAATGATAAAAAGTATCATAATAATAACAATTATAACGATAGTGATGATAATAATGAAAATAAGAAGGATGATAACAGCAACAAAATTAATAACAATAACAATAATGATAATGACAATAATAATGATATTGATAGTAATAATAATAATAATGATAATAATAATAATAATAATAATAATAATAATAATAATAATAATAATAATAATAATAATAATAATAATAATTGATAATAATGATAATGATAATAATAATAATAGTAATGATAAAATTATTTAAAAGTAAAATAATATGAACAATACCAACAACAACAAATACAGCATCATAATCAATAACCAAAATTATAATAACAATGATGATAATAATAATGATGATGATGATGAATAATAATAATAATAATAATAATAATAATAAT
>NW_020872686.1:47500-55477 GCF_003789085.1 Penaeus vannamei
TGGTGGAGTGGGGGTAAGGGTAAGGGAGGGAGGGGGGTAGGGGAAGAGGTGGGGTGAGGGTAAGGGTGAAAGGGTAGGGGGCTGAGGGTGGGGGTGTGGGTAAGAGTGGGGGAGAGGGAAAGGAGGGTTTGTAGAGGTAGAAGGGCTAATAATGTTGAGTATGTGTTGGGGAGTAGGTGTACCCAGGCGGTGCTGAGATGGCGCTCTTCGCCTCAAAAGTGAAGGAGATTTGGTTCTTGTTAAGTGAAGGACGTTAGAGCTGAGATTATATGAGGTGGCAAGGAGTTAGGGAGCGCATTTTAAAGTCCTAAATATGGAGAGCGTATCCCATGCTGTATCTGATAAGAGGTGGATAAGATACCATATATGTCACATGCATAGTTTGTTAAAGATGTGGGGAGAGAAAATCTGACACCTTACTACCTCAATCGAAATTCAAGAAAGGAACAATCAGTAATATCAGTTGTCTGAGAGACGAGAGAGAAAAGAAAAAAGAAAGAAGAGAGAGATAGATAAGATAGATAGATAGATAGATAGATAGATAGAGAGATAGATAAGAGAGATAGATAGATAGAGAGAGAGAGAGAGAGAGAGAGAGAGAGAGGAGAGATGTAAAGAGAAAGAGATTTGAAAAGAAAGAGCGAGAGAGATATGAAAAGTAAGAGAGAGAGAGAGAGAGAGAGAGAGAGAGAGAGAGAGAGAGAGAGAGAGAGAGAGAGAGAGAGAGAGAGAGAGAGAGAGAGAGAGAGAGAGAGATGAGCAGGGGGCGAAGGGGAACCGCATAGAAATATGACTTGCAAGGGCTGCCAGGATTCTTGAATTCAACTCAGCATTGGCGACGGTGGTTGAATAGGGAGGTTGAATCATTTACGGAAGGGGGAAGGTGTGGAGGGGAGAGCGAATAAGAAGAGGGGAAGGAGAGGGGGAAGAAGGGGCGGCCGGGGAGGGAAGAAGAGCGGGCGTGAAGGAGGGAGGAAGTGGGCAGAGGAGAAGGGAGGGATTAAGGGCGGGAAGGAGGGGGTGCTGAGGGAAGGAAGGGGTTTGGAGAAGGAGGGTCGGGGAGGGAGGAGGTAGGGAGAGAAGACGGGGAGTAAGAGAGGAGGGATTAGGGAGGAAGTGGGACCTGCGGGAGGGAGGGAGGAGAGACGAGTTGTATGTGGAAAGCAACTTGTCTGGAATAATGGGATTAAGTTTTTATTTCTTGTTTTCTAATAATTTTCAATGAATCTAGAGAGATGACTCTGGAAATATCAGACTTTAGGTACATCTCTTTATATAAGAAGACTGAAAGTCTGCAATAAGATCATGGAACACACACAGACACACACACACACACACACACACACACACACACGTACAAACGTACGTACGTACATATATCTACAAGAGGTGATTAAATAATTCACCCCCTTCCTCTTGTTATACCAAAGAAGTACCTAAATGAAATTGGTAATCATGTTTAGGGACTTTATTTGCAAGTTTATACGTTCTGAAGCATTTCAGTGATTTTCTCCTCTTAAATGGGACGAAATAAGCTGCGATGAATGGGCTCTCGCAGGATCAAGCCTTCAACATGCGACGCAAGCTGAGAGGGAATCACGGATCGAAAACAAGGCCCAGCCCAGCATGTTCCGCCTGGCTTGATGATCTTGATTAATTTCTTGACTGACCCATGACGAACACACCGACGCAGTCTGGTGACTTGACCGACTTCACTTCGTCGGGAATCTCACAAGGAGTATTCAGCCCTATGACGTCATTTTGAGAATTTGGTTTCGGAGTCAGGTAAACGAAAAAATCATCACTTGCCGCCAGGTGTAATTAGATGCTGAGGTTCTCGAGTCTCCCGAAATGCCAGTGCCCGGATGCGATCAAGGAAACGCTAATTCGCAGAACCTTCCAGAATAGAAGAAGACATGAGAACCAATAGACAAATACAGATATAGATTTAGATTATAAAGCACCCCCCAAGAACTGTCCGTACTTGGTCCCGTTCATGCTATACAATGGGAGACAAACATTGAATATCCCCTTGTTTAACCACACTTGTTCTTCTTATTCTCCTACTACTACTGCTACTATTACTACAACTCATTATAGTGAATGATATTCCGTTAGAGCTTAAGCCATTCTCTATATTAGGCAAAACTGTAAAAGTAATAGCAGAAGCTGATGATGATTTCGTGTACAATATTGATGAAAATATGAACAGAGGTAATAATGATGACTGTTCTTCGCTGATATCTTATAAATGTAATGATTATATCGCGTCATTGATATAATGATATGAGTAATAACGATATTTATATCTCTACTAATAATGTTAGAATAAGAATTTTGCTAAATGTAGTGTTAATAAAAAACAATGATAATTATCATAATAAACATTAATGATGACAGAAATAATAATAATATCATTAACAACAATGTCAATAATGATAATGATAACGAAATTCATGATAATAAGAACGATCATGATAATGATAACAATAATGATAATAGTAATGATGATAATGATACTGCTACTAGTTAGATAATGATACTGATACTACTATTTACTAATACTACTACTACTAATGATAATAGTGATAATAATAATACCAATGATAATATAATATTTGCAAAAGGATAATAATGATAACAATAATATTTGTAATAGTAATGATAATAATGATAATAACAATATTTGCAATAGTAATGATAATAATGATATATGATAAAATAAATTTAAGATAACACAACAGCAATAAGTGATAAGTAATGATAATAATAACAATAATAATGACAATAACAATAGTAATAATCATGACAACAACAGCAAAGATAATAATGATGATGATAATAATAGTAATATTAGTAATAATAGTGATGATAATAATGATGATGATGATGATAATGATAATAATAATAATAATATTAAGAAGAAGAAGAATGATAATAATAACAGTAATAATAATAATAACACAAACACAAACAACAATACAACAACAACAACAACAAAAACACAACAAACAAAACAACACACAACAATAATAATAATGATGATAATAACAATAATAACAATAATAGTAATAATGATACCAGTGATAATAATAAAAGACAATAATAGCGATCATGAATACAGAGATAAGTACCCTTCCACTGTACATAATAATCCAAATAAAAGCGTCCTACATTTCACAGCTCTTAAATACACCAGCTTGGTCTCCCTCCCTGATCAACAAATAACCACAAGTGTTTATTCCGACGATCTTCATAATTAAATCCCAAGATCTACAATATTCCATTAAGATAGAAAAAAGGGAAGAGAGAGAGAGAGAGAGAGAGAGAGAGAGAGAGAGAGAGAGGAGAGAGAGAGAGAGAGAGAGAGAGAGAGAGAGAGAGAGAGAGAGAGAGAAAAGAAAACAGAAAAAATGAACTCTCCCCTAAACGCATTCCATTAGTGCATGCATCGAGTATAATTTATCTACTGGAGGGAGCGGCTTCCCTATGATGTATTTCTGAATGAATATTAATCACAGCGCCTTTTCCTGCATGCGCTCGATTTGTTGCATAGTGTAATGATCTGGTTTGCAATACTTCCCCCTCCATCCTTTTCCCCTCATATTCCTCCCTCTTCCTTCCCTCCCCTCCTTCTGCTCCTTCCAACTCCTTCTCTTCACTCTTCTCCCTCTCGTCTTCCTTTCTCCACCTTCACTTACCTTCTCTTATGCCTCCCTTCCCCTCCACTTTCCTCCCTTCCTCCTCCTCCCCCTCTTCTCTACCCCCTTCTACCTTCTTACAGCCTCCTCTCTTCCCTTCCTACTCCTCTCCCCTTCCCCTCCCACGTGACTGTTCAATTGTGTTGTGTTTCCCTTCTTCCTTCCTCATTATCATTTCCCCTCTCTTTCTGTTCTTGCCCCTCTGTCTCCGTTTCACATCGCGGTGTAATCTAATCGTGTTCCGTCTGTTGCTTTTTCTTCGTTATGTGTTTAATTCCTTCGCCCCTGATTTACTTATACATTCTTCCTATTATTCCTTTTTCCCATTCTGTTTTATGGTATCCCTTTCTCTTCATATATTCCCCTGTTTCATTATTTCTCATCCTTTTCTTTCATCTCCATTCGATTCCTCTCTTTCTTTCCGTCTCCTTCTCACCTCTTATCTAGCCTCATCAACTAATCGTTTTTCTGTCTATTGTCTGTCTTACTCCCCCCCTCTCTCTCCCTCTCTCTCCTCTCCTCTTCTCTCTCTCTCTCTCTCTCTCTCTCTCTCTCTCTCTCTCTCTCTCTCTCTCTCTCTCTCTCTCCTCTCTCTCTCTCTCTCTCTCTCTCCTCTCTCTCTCTCTCCTCTCTCTTTCTCCTCTTCTCTCATTCTCCACTTCTCCACCTCTTTTTTCTTTCTCCCTTCCCTCATCCCCCTCCTTTAAGCTCCCCTCCTTTTTTTACTCTTTTCCCCTCTCTCCTCTTGTCCCCTCTGTCACCTCCAACAGTTTTTTTGTTGTTTTTTTTTCTTTTGCTTTTTCTTATTCTCCCCTCTTGTTCTCAATCGTGCATGATGTCTCACTGTCTGCTCATCCCTCAATCTGTGTTAATATTTAATGTTCTTTACCTCGTTCTAATTTCGATCTTCTCTCCTTTGAAACTCCCCTCGTTGCACTGCAGATGAATGTCAAAGGCAGAATCACTTATGGTGTTTTAGTGACCAATTGTTGACATGTCCATAGCTGAGAAATGTGATCGTGCGGAGAATGTCACAGCCTTACACATTCGGGATGGGACGCGCATTTTCATTCTCATTCACGTATGCTATATCAAATCATCTTTCACTGCCTGAATACTAATGTAGCTTGCAATGTATGTGTTTAAGCTTTTCGGATTAGCTTAGAGTCGAAGTAATCGTATTGCAAATAAAATGAAAAAAAATCGAGAGGTTCACATGTGGTATAAGCAATTACAAACGCATATACAAGCACATACAAATACACGCGTAAACATAGGCAAAATATGCATAGAATAGAAAATCTAATGCATCATTCCCCAGATATTCTAAGGAACACATACGCACACTCACACACACACAGTCATTCCCTCAAGAGTGCTTTTAAGGGTAAACGAACCGTTTGTTATGATTATCATTATCATAACCATTATTTGTCTTTTTCTTTAGCACTGTTGGCCTACGGTTCATTCATAACCTACCGAAATTATTCTTTCACAGGTTCAGTATATGGGATTTCCACACGCAGTTACCAAAGCCACTATACTAGACGTCCCATTCAGAACTCAGAGCATCACCTTGACACCTGCTTCCCTCCTTACAAACCAGGGGAGTGGACGGTGGAGGGGGGGGGGGAGGCGTTCTGAGACCAACGTACATTGCGCACGTGCTCATCTTATCATAACACGCATTGTTTGTCCCTGCTGTATCTGCAAGAGAAGATATAAATACATACATTAGTGAAGCGTCTATAGATACTGAATGCTTGCACGCATTATCAATGAGGTGGAATAAAGCGAGGGAGAGAAAGGGGAGAGAGCAAGAATAAAAAGACGAAAAAAGGACAAAGGAAACAGAATATGAATTATAACTGGGAGGGAATTTCCACACAAATATGCGTATGCGGGTATTGGACATGATGACGTACATCGGTAAATATGGGCGTGATATTACACTGTGAAGGCACTGGATGGGTCGAGCCTACACTCAAGCGCTGTGTCATCCGAGCCGCGGCTTTGGCGCTCAAGTAGCTAGAACGCCGAGCGACGCTGCGAGCACAGTGCCAGGTTAATGGCGCGACATGAGCATCGCTTATTTAGAGTATGTACAGAAATATACATACACACAATATATATATATATATATATATATATATAATATATATATATATATATATATATATATATATAATATATGTATGTATGTATGTACATACATATATACATACATACACACACATACACATATTGTATATATATATATATATATATATATATATAATATATAATATATAATATATATATATATATATATAGTATATATATATATATATATATATATATATATATATATATATATATATAAATATATAATATATATATTATATATATATATATATATATATAATATATATATATATATATATATATATATATATATATATATATATATATATATGTCGGTCTCTCTGCCTGTCCGTCCGTCTGTCTGTCTCTTTTTCTTTCTCGCTGTTCTTCTCCCTTGCCGCGGCCCTTGTTCGCTGCCTTTTTTCACGCTGTCTGTCCTTTATCCCGCCTTCTTGTCTGCTTCTCTCCCCTTCTCTATTTTCATTACTTCCCTCCCTTCCCCTTCTCTCCGATTTTTCCTCCGTTGCCTTTCCCTTTACATCCCCCAATCTTTCTATCCTCTCCCTCCCCTCCTCTTCCCACCCTCATTTCCTTTGCTCCCCCTCTTCCCTCCCTTCCTCCCTCCCTCCCTCAGCCATAGCATCTTCCCTCCCTTCCCTCCCTCCCCCCCTCAGCCCACAACATCTTCCCTCCCTCCCTCCTCCCCCCTCAGCCACAGCATCTTTCCCTCCCTCCCCTCCTTCCCCCCTCAGCCACAGCATCTTTCCCTCCCCTCCCTCCCCCCCTCAGCCACAGCATCTCCCTCCCTCCCTCCCTCCCTCCCTCAGCCACAACATCTTCCCCCCTCCCTCCCTCCCCCCCTCAGCCACAGCATCTCCCTCCCTCCCTCCCTCCCTCCCTCAGCCACAACATCTTTCCCCTCCCTCCTCCCCCCCCTCAGCCCAGCATTCTTCCCTCCCTCCCTCCCCCCTCCCACATCTCTTCCCTCCCTCCCTCCCCCTCACACATATCTTCCCTCCCTCCCCTCCCTCCCCCCCTCAGCCACAGCATCTTCCCTCCCTCCCTCCCTCCCTACCTCAGCCACAGCATCTCCCTCCCTTCCCTCCCTACCTCCCCACAGCATCTTCCCTCCCTCCCTCCCTCCCCCCATCAGCCACCAGCATCTTCCCTCCCCCCTCCCCCCCTCAGCCACAGCATCTTCCCTCCTCCCTCCCTCCTTCAGCCACAGCATCTTCCCTCCCTCCCTCCCTCCCCCGCCCACCGCATCCCTCCCTCCTCCCTCCCCTCAGCCACAGCATCTTCCCTCCCCCTCCTCCCCCTCAGCCACAGCATCTTCCCTCCCTCCCTCCCTCCCCCCCCCCTCAGCCACAGCATCTTCCCTCCCTCCCTCCCTCCCCCCCTCAGCCACAGCATCTTCCCTCCTCCCTCCCTCCTCCCTCAGCCACAGCATCTTCCCTCCTCCCTCCCCCTCAGCCACAGCATCTTCCCTCCCTCCCCTCCCCCCCCTCAGCCACAGCATCTTCTCCCTCCCTCCCTCCCTCCCCCCACCAGCACAGCATCTTCCTCCCTCCCTCCCTCCCCTCCCTCAGCCACAGCATCTTCCCTCCCTCCCTCCTCCTCCCTCAGCCACAGCATTTCCCCTCCTCCCCTCCTCCTCAGCCACAGCATCTTCCCTCCCTCCTTCCCCCCCTCAGCCACACACATCTTCCCTCCCTCCTCCCTAGCCTCAAGCCACAGCATCTTCCCTCCCTCCCTCCTTCCCTCAGCCACAGCATCTTCCCTCCCTCCCTCCCCCTTCCCCCCCTCAGCCCACCAGCATTTCCTCCCTCCCTCCCTCCCTCAGCCACAGCATCTTCCCCTTCCCCCTCCCCCCCTCAGCCACAGCATCTCCCCCCTCCCTCCTCCTCTCCCTCATCCAGGCCTCAGCCACAGCATCTTCCCTCCCTCCCTCCCTCCCCCCATCAGCCACACAGCATCTTCCCTCCCTCCCTCCCCCCCTCAGCCACAAGCATCTTCCCCCCTCCCTCCCTCACCCCAACTCAGCCATCGCATCTTCCCTCCCTCCCTCCTCCCCCACCATCTTCCCCCTCAGCCACAGCATCTTCCCTCTCCCTCCCCCAGCCACAGCATCCCCCCTCAGCACAGCATCTTT
>NW_020872686.1:67577-77577 GCF_003789085.1 Penaeus vannamei
ATGTCTCGGCAGTTCATCCAGCCTCCATTACGCGCGGTAAATGGTCTTTCAGAATTAAATGTTATCCCGGATGAAACCGAAATACTATACCATAGAAGACCCCCAAGCAAGCCTATCCTATAACGCGTAGTCTTTCCAGGTAACATTTAACCGTACAATCAAACGGCCAGAAGTTATTACAGAACCGACCAGATAACATTTCACTCACGGCCATAACCCAAATACAGTACAGTAGCCTCTTGTCTCCATGAATATTCCCAAGAAAAGGATAATTCAGTCTGCTTATCCTCCCCAAAAGGATTATTCAGACTGATTATCCTCCCAAG
This sequence comes from Penaeus vannamei, assembly GCF_003789085.1. NCBI lineage: Eukaryota > Metazoa > Arthropoda > Malacostraca > Decapoda > Penaeidae > Penaeus > Penaeus vannamei. The sequence goes on from NW_020872686.1 coordinate 67,904, forward strand.
AAAAGGATAATTCAGACAGATTATCCTTCAAAAAAAAAAAAAAAAAAATCACAGAAAATCCTACCCAAAAAGTATAATTCAGACTGCTTATCCTCCCCCCCCAAAGAAAAATAAAAATAAAAATGAAAATAAAAGCTAACTCAGACTGCTTAACCTCCCCAAAATTGGATAATTAAGACAGAAAATCCTCCCAAGAAAAGGATAATTCAGGCAGAAAATCCTCCCAAAAAAGGATAATTCAGACTGCTTATCCTCCCAAAAAAAGGATAATTCAGAATGAGAATTCAGAATGAATATCCTCCAAAAAAGGATAATTCAGAATGAAATATCCTCCCAAAAAAGGATAATTCAGAATGAATATCCTCCCAAAAAAGATAAATTCAGAATGAATATCCTCCCAAGAAAAGGATAAATTCATGAATATCCTCCAAGAAAAGGATAATTCAGAATGAATATAGAAGAAAGGATAATTCAGAATGAATATCAAAAGAATCAGAAAAAGAAAAGGATAATTCAGAATGAATATCCTCCCAAAAAAAAGGATAATTCAGAATGAATATCCTCCCAAGAAAAGGATAATTCAGAATGAATATCCTCCCAAGAAAAGGATAATTCAGACTGCTTACCCGGGCTTCTCTCGCTGCTCGCTATGTGCTAAAACGCTACGATGTCGCTGACGTCCGTCCGTCAGGCAATCTCGAGAGACGAAATCACGCATGCCTCGGCTATTCCCCCCCCCCAAAAAAAAAAGCTAATTTAGCCTGGTTATCCTCCCAAGAGAAGGATACTTCAGACTGATTATCCAAAAAAAAAAAGGAATATTCAGACTGCTTATCCAAAAAAAAGGAATATTCAGACTGATTATCCGAGCGCCTTAAGACTCAGGAAGGGAAAGGTGAACCCTCGAAATTCCCCTTCCTAGATGTCCGGTCTTTAGATGCAGTAGCTCTTTGCAATTATCTCTGGTCTAGGCGCTGTTGCATTTTCACTCTCCTTTGCACGTTGCTATCGTGTCTTGCAAGGGGCGCTTGAGGGCTGTAACTCTAGTGATTTGGGGAGAATTTCAATTTTCCTTTTTTACGAAGACTAAGACAATTTTATTATGAATATTACTACTGTTATTGCAATTACTATTATGTGTTTATTGTTATGATTATCATTATTATCATATCATTCTATGTAATATATATATATATATATATATATATATATAATATATATATATATATATATATGTATGTATGAGTGTACGTATATATATATATGTGTGTGTGTGTGTGTGTGTGTGTGTGTGTGTGTGTGTTGTGTTTGTGTGTGTGTGTGTGTGTGTGGTGTGTGTGTGTGTGTTGTATATGTATATATATATATATATATATATATGAATATATTATATATATTATAATATATATTGATTAACAATTGAATGGACTATGAATAAGTGAAAGGAAGGTCACCTCCACAAGCCCCCATTCCTCTTATCAGCCCTTGTCCACACGGCCTTTTACTAGTTTTTTTATTTTCTATTTTTTTCTACAAATGAAATAAGTAGTAAAGTTTCACTGTCTGGCATAACTTTCGCCCATTACAATATTAAAGTGTTAGCGTTAATTAGAAACTTCCATAATTAGCACATATAACATAAGGGACCTAATTGTAGCACTATGACTAAGTACTACTAAGGGTACAGTAGGGCAGCAGTAATCGTGCTATTAATTTACTGCAATAGTTTCAGTTGTTTAATCTTTGAAATTTATTATGGTACTGCTGTGAAATATGGTTGAAATGGCAGTTCTCTAATTACCTTATGATAGCCTTTATCATATTAAATCTCGTTCCTTATTTAGTAAAAATTTCAGTCACTTGGTCGCAGTTTTTACAGATGTCATTACACGATTCTATTTAATATTACAATTACTCATATTACTCATGCATTTTCATATTTTCTCATATAGCAATTACTCTTATTACACATGCATTCTCATAATTTCTCCCTCTCATTCACAACAGATAAAGCGACATATGACGCATAAATATCATAACTAGCCGTATATAGATACTCATCTTCTGAGTATTATGAGCTCGTCCTCCCTCGCTCGCCATTCCTCACTCGCAGCCGTAAAAGTGACACACGACTCTCCACTTTCACACAACCGGAGCTTCGAAACACCTCACTGGCTTTAAAGGCCGTTGGAGTAAAGAGGATGATCCCAAAGAAATATGAAGGAACATTTAATACAGATTACCTGAAGGGGGAGAGAGAGAGAGAGAGAGAGAGAGTCGGTGCTTCGGTGAAATGGAAAGGCGGAACTCCGGAGGCGCCGCTTCAAAAGGAAGGCTTCACTGAACCCGAGGAGATTAACAGGGCTGTAGGGAGGCTTCCTTTCAGCCCGGGGAAATTAAGGGCGTTCGCGATATCTGACGCTGGCTTCAGAGAGGCGACCTGAATTCACGGGTTCACGAGCGGTAAATAAATAAGTATTTGAGAGGGAGTTTTCTCGGCCGTTGAGTCCGCGCTCTGGTTCGAGACCTTTGGTTCGCTGGGAAGTTTTTATTTTGTGTTTATGGGTGTGTGTGTGCGTACGTGTGTTGTGGTGTGTGTGTGTGCGCCGCGAGTGAGTGGTGTGTGTGTGTGTGGCGTACCTTGTGTTGTGTGGTGTGCGTGCCCGAGTGTGTGGCTGTGAGCTGTCGTTGACGCTAGACGCTTCGATACAGTTGCTCCAACACTCCATATTTCTATCCAATATCACCACACCTCTTTCAATACTCTCAGAATCCCTACACATCTCGGTGACACCATATAAGCAGCCAATGGAGAAAGGTACCAACTAGAGAATTTACGATCCAGCCCACGCCCAGTCTATACGTAAACGCAACACGCCATCACACCGGACCCACAATCCACCCTAATTAACCTGATCCCTCCATCCCGCTACCGCTCGCCACTACATAACACACCGTCTGCACGCGTACAACCACACCACGCACCGCGTGAACAAGTCTTCTCTCTATATCTCTAGCGCTGGCCACAATCTCAACCTACACATAACAGTGATTGGACTTATGTTCTTTCTCGGTATAACCATCACCGATCCTATCTCGGTCCTAGCCGAGCTCCCTTCTTCACTTACCACATCGACATGGGTTCCTGACACGCTTCATACCACCGTGCTCCGCTATTCAACATAAGCCTACCCGGTCTGACTCGGTCATTGACAATGGCATCTGCCCGATATATCTATATCTATAAATACTCTCGAACGACACTCTCTATCTAATATATCATCTACCAACTCGTGCCTACTTCCCGCGTACATCCGCTCACATCAAGCTCCTAACTCAACTCTACTACCTTACCGCGCACTACAACATCGCAAGACGCGCTCATCTTCAAGCTCGTCCACACACTACGTCACAACCCCGCTCACTAACCTCTTCACGTACTCTCAGCCTCCACCGAATCCCAACAGAACAAGCACATGATCACTATACTTCCTCTTTACACCTACTCGCCCAGCCGTCCCATCAAAGCAAACGCGTATGCCACACAACATACACACACACACCTCCCACCAAATCTCTCTCTCCTCTCTCTCCATCTCCTCCGACTATCTGTCCACACACAGCATAATCAACAGCTCTACACATTCCCGCCCTACACCTCCAACTACAACACGTCCAGTACTCTCTGAACAACAAATACAGTTAATCTTACCCTCTACAATTACCGCTGATCCACCTCTGCGACATCTTCTCTACCAACCACTCTCGACATACAGATACCCTATCTTCCATCCACCTCACACATGCCACCCAATACAGTATGTCCTCTCCAACCTTCAAGCGAATAGAGCATGCAACCGTATCTTTCATATATAAGGCTACCTCACACACCTTAGTTTATTTTCCGATGTATCACATCTCACACATCTCTCCTAATTCGTTCCCCTCACACCTGCCGATCAGAGGAACATCTCTACATCACTCACCACCGCGTACTTAAAACTTGTTCCGCACGCCATCCGAACTATCCTCACCACGTTAAACAACCAATACACGCCACAAAGTCTCGGCTACATACCCGCCTCTAACCCATCTACTTACAACCCCTTCTCCGCGGTGCGCAAATACTTAGTAACATCGGACCCTGCGCTAGACACGCCACAATACGTCCGCACTCGACACCGAAGGATACGCACACGCTCAACAATCACGTTATTGTATCCAGCCCACGGGGAATCCACACACACTAACCGGGCACGCTGCGCATAGAACCATCGACTCTATCCAGACTGCAGCATACTCGATACGAACTAATCTTCTCGCATAATCACTAAACTCACACAGATGCACCTCGCACTACTAGCCTAACTATCATTCTACTATATACCGCCCCTCCCTCACTGTGTACGCTCAAACGACATCTCGAGCACCCGGACCCGACACTGAGCGTGCAACTCAGACATAGAACTCCCCATTAAGACAGCAACCATCACACGCGCCCTCCTGACGCGTCCTTGTGTTGTGTCGCAGAAATCTATCTCTCCTGAACTCCTTTCACATTATTTATTTCCGATTTCGCCAATAACCACCCTACCCAAACAACACCGCAACGTATCTCACTACAGCATCCTGCTACACACACAAGCCCGAATCTAACTCTATTAGAACTAACAAAAGATACACCGCGAGCCGAAACACTCTCCCTCCACTCACCCTACGGCTACTCGCAGTCATCGAGATCAGACACTACGCACAGAACTCCACACACCATACCATGCAGCTGCTCCTCTAATTCTACTCATACTACACGCTATCTATCTAGCCAATCCGATCTGTTCTACACTGACTACTACACCCATTTCCCACTTCCACCACCGCACAAAGCAACGTCCAAACACAGTCAATATATACAAACCACATACTGATCCTCTATCCTCACGCGAGTGGGCTCCTACACATATCCTTAATAACACGCGCGACATAGCTACCATCTCTTACACATCCACATTCGTGCCACCTCACCTACTACTACACGCGATCCTCTATCGCCGCGGTCTATGATGAGAGGACTATACATCACATTCCTATGATTTCTATGAATTTGCCAGTTGTCCGTGCCGTCTTGCCCCATTGTTGCCAATCTAACGCTACCCCTATATTAGAGGAGCTCTAGACCCTACATACGACGAGACGAGTACAGGAGTGCACCACACACCGCCTGTATCTACTCGAAAACCGATTCTTGACGATGCACCATCACACACGCGACACCCTGTCTATCTGCCAATCTATATCCTACCTACCTGTCTTCCTAATACCCAGACCCTATTCCTAATCCAAAGGAAGATACTATTCTACCGCAATTATCTCAAAACCGTGTAGCGCTCCTATGCGCTACACCAAGGAACCCTCTATGCTATATCACCCCCCTATCCGTATCAATATCCATCGCTAGACGTACTCTTCCATACACGGGAAAACACAGATAGCACTCACAGAACATCCCAAGCACAGTATCTATACATTACTCACCGAGCGTACAGACGGAGACCGCATCATCACAACACCCAACACGATCACCCAAATGTTTAGCACCATATAACTACAATGAATCTCATCTATATATCAAGACACCACCAAATACTAGAGCATATCACACAGTACTAGCGACAAAGCAACCCACACTCCATCTCTGACCCGCATCTGCATCGCGACACTACCGTACTCAGACTAATATCTTCACACGACTGAACTGAACATCGCCTCCAACTTCTACACTCTATGTGCGACCTATACTGTCCTGAGCAACATATCATCTAACAGCATCGCCACTGCCTCATACACAACACAAGAAGTAGAGAGACTCAATCCCTCACACTGCCTACTCAAAGCTCCCGTCGCCAAACACACGCATACTCCTCCTCCATCCAACAGCTTACACTCTTATCCCCGTCGCCACACAAATATCTCGAACATCCCACAAATCACACACACTCCAACCTACTCCCACCTTACATATCTACGAACCACTCTGTATCAGACGCTACCATCCCCCACACCTGACACCACTGCAACTTCTCACATCCAAATTCACCAGAATGAGTGTTCCCACCGCGGGCTTTCCTCAACACATAGTGACACAAACCTGATGCCTAAACAATTACATCGCGGAATACAGAAAATGCGCAGCGACGCATCAGAGTACTCACATACCGAGATACAGCCACAGCAGACTACCACCCATTATAATAAAACATTAATGTTGTAAATAATAATATATTATACTATATATATATATGTATATGTATATCTATCAATGTATTACATATATATATATATACAAGTACTAGAGTTATATATACATTATATATTAACAATATTAGTACTATAAATATAATCAATACAGACAACCATCTATCTGCCTCCATCTCCACACTCCCGGATTCCAACCGTATACGAACCGGTCACGACACATGAGCTACTGTTATCTGTTACAATACATCCCTACACTCAGTCTGCATCAAGAGTCTGCTGACGCACTCAATCACCCATTAATCACGACAAACCCTTCGTTCATCCCACCACAGCACTACACCAACCCTACATTCGTCTCTCTCTATCATCATATATCCCACTAAGACCACACTACCCTACAACACACCCCACTATCCCAACACTACACACTACTATCCAATCACTATGTGGCGACTCCACCCCCAGTCAACAGCAACACTAACCCCACCAATTAAAAATAGATCGACGCTCACAGATCTCCGCTCCCATCAACCACCATGACATCGGTCAGCCATAACAACACCCCCTCCTAATACTAGCACAAACAACACTCTATTCACAGCATATAATATATTATATAGTATGTAAGGGTATGATGTATGTGATCGAAGCCGTATCACACCACTCCTGCCTTATATATATACTATATGTGTGTCGTTACCTGTATACTATATATATATATAGTATATTAACATATATGTGTTGTGTGTGTTCATGTGTGTATGTTGTGTTGTGTGTGTCTGTTGTGTGTGTTGTGTGTGTGTGTGGGTGTGTGTGTGTGTGTGGTGTGTGTGTGTGTGTGTGTGTTTGTGTATATATATATATATATATATAATATATATATATATATATATATATATATATATATATTATACACACACACCACATGCATACACATACACATACACCCACCACAATATACGTTAATATACATATATATAATATATATATAATATTATATATATATATATATATACACATATTAACGTATATGTGTATACATATGAATATATATGTATATGCGTGTGTGTGATTCTGTTACTGTCAAAAATGCCATTAAGATGGAACAGCGATAATGTGTCCGATACTTCATTAATATCGTTTCTCGCCATCAAAAGAAAACATTTCTTTGTCATCATGGCTCGTAATTTCCATTATTAAAGACGATTTGCTGTTCAATATCCACATTAAGTCGCAATAAGTTAGTTCTTCCTAGACAATTGGTGATTATAACCTTTCCATTTCTAAAAGAGGAATGTTTAAATGAGTAAAAATCTAAAATCGACTTTATATATACATAGCAAAGAGTATACGAAGCCGTTCACGCATGCTATTAGCACAATACATACATAATCAGGCCCTTATTTGCTCCAGGCAGGTGGTTGCCGTCTCTTTTTCCTTCGTATCTTTCGGAAAGAATTCTTTAAAAACATTGCTGATTAAACAAATTTCTAGCTCTTTTTTTATTTATTTACATTTGCTTATTTGTCAAAGTTATTGTTATTATCTTTATTACTATTCGTACTTTTATGATTGTTATGATTATTAGTAGTATGATTATCATCATTATTGTTATATTCATCATCAGTATCGTTATCATCCTTATTAATATTATTATCATTACCATTATCACTATCATTATCATTACCATTATCACTATCACTACCATCATTATTCTCAATATCATTATCACCATCATTACCCTGTGTTACATCATCATCATCATCATAAATGTTTCACCCACTCATTAACTTTTCTGGGCTCGAAAAACACGTATAAACATGTAAGCTGTTAAGGGCTATCGTTAATGAAGCATGTAAATAGGATCGTGTACCCTTTGACCTTCGAGGGTTTAAAGACACACGTGATAATCAGGTCAGGGGCTGCGTTGGGTCTTGGCATATTGACATCGGGGTTGTAGTACCGTGTAGATGAGCGGTTTCTGTGCTGAACTTGATGTGAGGTTCAGTTTTTTTCTCTTTTCTTCACTTCTCTCTCTTTCTCTTTCTCTTCTCTGTTCTGTCTCTTCTCTGTCTCTGTCTCTGTCTTCTCTGTCTGTCTCTCTGTCTCTGTCTCTGTCTCTGTCTCTGTCTCTGTCTCTCTCTGTCTCTGTCTGTCTCTGTCTCTCTCTCTCTCTCTCTCTCTCTCTCTCTCTCTCTCTATCCATCTGTTTATCTATATATTTGCCTCTATCCATCAGTCTCTGTCTTCTCTTCCCTCTCTCTCTCTCCGTCCCTCTCTTCCTGTTAATTCTCTCCTCTCTCTCTCTCTCTCTCTCTCTCTCTCTCTCCTCTCTCTCTCTCTCTCTCTCTCTCTCTCTCTCTCTCTCTCTCTCTCTCTCTCTCTCTCATATAGATATATAGATATGCATATATGTCTGTGTGTTATTCTTTATGTATGTATAAATGTCTATCTACTGATCGATTTATCTAGCTACCTATCTATCTATATTTCTCTCTGTCTTGTTCTTGTTTCACACACGTCCAGCAAATTTGTCCCAGCACTTTTTTTTTGTCTATATTCCAGTTTGAAAAATAGAATATCACCTTAAACATTTGCTGTAATTCCGACATGATATGAAATGTAAAGAGAAAATAGTGAGAATAGCTTAAATATGGAAGAGCATGTAATTAAAAGAGGATAATAATGATGATAATCACCATAATAATAACAATAATGATGTCATAAATACGATAATAATGAAACAAATGCTATTAGTAGTAGAAATATGTCTTATATTGCTAGTACTGATAATGATGAAAACAAAGAATTCTTTGCCCTTGTGGATATTTTACAGATCTTTTCAGAGTAATTCTTCGATTATTCTGAATTGAAAAAATATCAAACGGCTATCTGCCTCTTGCTCGGCATATGCTCAATAGACGAATCAACCAGCATTCCCCTTTGTCTCGTCATAGTAACTAGCATTTCTGAAGCTGGATTAATCTGAGAAACAAAGGAAACAAAAATAAAAAGTAATAAGCTTATTTTCTGAGTTCTCTAAGCCACTTGTTGGTTTAGGAGAACATAAGCTACCAAAAAAAAACTGTATAAATGTTAAGACGCTTTTAATATTACCTTTCGACATACATGCGTTTAACATAATTGAATTACAGGTAGATGCCATCCAGGGAATGTTATTTTTCTTTTATTTATTTATTTTCTTTTTTGGTTTCGCTTAAATTGCATGGGGCTCTTATCTACTATATTTAGTATCATGGCTGTACTACTTCGGTTAATTCAACCGCTAAGTTTTAAAGCCAGTGAAACACGGTGCCGGTACCAAGCTTTATAAGATATATGGCGAGGGTTGGCAACAGGGAGGGTATGCGGCTGTATAAAAATACCTAAATCTTATTCTGGATAAGTCTTTAATAATG
>NW_020872686.1:107577-110077 GCF_003789085.1 Penaeus vannamei
TATTTTTTAGGTGTCTCGTGTTGGACAGCCGCGCGAGTGCGTGCAGTGGGCTTGACCAATCGACAGCGGTGTGCTTTGTGTAATATCTACAAAATGATGAGACTGTGTTCACACACAGAGACAGCCGAGACGGAAATATTAACTGTGATCTGTGTATGGGTGGTGGGTTCATGTGGTGTATAATATTATATATATATATATACTAATATATAATATATCCACGTATATATAGTATTATAAGTATATAGTAACCTATATATGATATATATACTATTCATACCTACTCTCACTCTCTGCTCTCTGGCCTCATGTAATATAGTGATATATATATTATATAATATATATACTAGTATAATCATATCACTATAATATATCATAGTATAATAAAGTATACTAAGTTATATGATACTATAGATATTATATGGAACAACAGTCAACCACCATCACTCCACCACATACACACACACACCACACACGACACACATCACACACACACCACAACTCGAAGTGATATATAAATATATATTATAATATATATATTTACTATGATAATATAATATATATATTGGTGTCTGACCGGACCGGGGGAGACACGCGAATGAGAGGAGGGGGGGTGGGGGGGGAGGAGGGGGAGGACGGCAGGGAGAGCATCAGGACAAGACTAGCTACACGCCCATAGACTTGCATGTACTGACTGATTGGACATAGGCTGTAGGAGGATCAACAAGGAGGAAGGTTGACGGGAGGAGGCGATGTATGAGCGAGGAGAGAGATGACGCGTCACGACAGAATGAGCGCAAAGGTGGAGGAGACAGAGGGGGATAGAGGAAGAGAGGAGGGGAGATCGAGCGATGATGTGGATTGTGAGTTGTGTAGGAGGCTCGAAAACGGCTAGCGGTAGAGGGGGGGCAGGAGAGAGTTGTGAGCCGGGTTCTTCGGTGTTCGTGTATTGGTCTATTGGTGTGAGCGGAGAGGGGATGGTTGAGGGAGCGGTGGAACAGGAACAACGGAAGGGAAGGGCAAGAAAACACACGAATATGCATATTCGTGTGGGATTTTCTTGCCCTCCCTTCGTTCTTACGCTGGTAGATTGGCAAGAGTCTGATTCTTCGAACCAATGAATTCCACACGGAATGCGCGACCGTGCGCGCGCATGTGGTGTGAGCTAAGTCGGGACAATGGATGGACATGAAATGTCAACTTCGCTTAGATTGCTGTTAGATTGTTAGATATGAGTGTGATTGTGTGGTGGGCGGGTGCCTTGGGATGAAAAGTTTGATTGTGTGGATGGCGGTGTGCCCCGGGGTCAGAGAATAAATCCCATAATTAGACTCAGTCGCCTCTAGGAGGTATTGGTAAAAGTGAGTCGGTCGTTAGCGACTCTGCACTGATATGTCGTGTTTAGAAGTGAAAGTTGATGTGCAATGACCGATTGTGTGTGCTTTATTGGGTGTGTGATGGAGAGGGTTGTTTTGTGGATATTTTGAACTTATCATCAGATCAAATTGAATACTCTTGAGGTGTAGACAAGGCAAGAAGCCCACAGGTGCGTAGCATGTGTTAGACGTAGCGGTCTCCCCTTATCGCGTCTCTCAACGATATCATCGGAGTAAAGTCTAACACCCAGAACTATCAATGTGCCTTACACTCCACGCGAAGAATTATAAGATATATGTGTGTATGTGTGCTGCTCAGGATGTGATATATATATTCACTGAACTATATCTCTCTTCGTCTCTCTCTCGTCTCTCTGCTACTCTCTCTCTCTCTCTCTCTCTCTCTCTCTATAACTTATATATATATATATATATATATATATATATATATATATATATATATATAATATATATACATTTATATATCGGTGTGTGTGTGTGTGTGTGCGTGTGTATGTGCGCGTGTGTGCGCATGTGTTGTGTGTAAATATCTACAAATATGAATATGTTACACACACACGCACGTATATATGTTGTGTATGTGTGTGCTCATGTATTATATATATCCATACAATCTCTCTCTCTCTCTCTCTCTCTTCTCTCTCTCTCTCTCTCTCTCTCTCTCTCTCTCTCTCTCTCTCTCTCTCTCTCTCTCTCTCTTCTCTCTTCTCTCATAGTACCGAATGGAACCTTCACAATGGCAGCAACACCAGGCAAAATTTAGCTCAGTGTGTTGAAAATTATGACCTCTATGACCCAGAATGGCGAAAGATTATCAAGGAAATTGAATCCTCTGAGCTGTGGAAAAGTCTGATGGATGAAATAAACAGGAATCTTTACACGAACGAATAGGAGCTGACGACCTGGAGGAAGTGTGTGTGTGTGGTGTTGTGTGTGGTTGCTGCGTGCGTGTGCCGTGTGTGTGTGTGTGTGTGTGTGTGTGGTGTGTGTGTGTGTGTGTGTGTGTGTGTGTGTTGGTGTGTGTGTGTGTGTATTGTGTATGTGTGTGTGTGTTGATATCTTTAATATTCCTGTCGCCAATTAATCCATTACACAAATTTACA